>LBNU01021145.1:4515-15331 GCA_014162995.1 Artemisia annua
TATTTTAAACAACTTGATCGAAAAAAGGAAGAATGCAAGTATGACAAATTGTCGTATGAGCGTGATTTCAAAAAGTTGCAAGAGCAAAATGATCTTTTGAGGGCTCAGTTACAATGTCAAAAGGAAAGGAAATGGACACTAAGTTTGCAAAACAATTGACTTCGGACAAAGAACATATTCCAAAAGCGGTTGTTACACCAAAAATGTCAATTTCTCAATTTGTTCCGAAAGTTGATGAGAAAAAGGATTTGTCAAAACCAGTCACTCCATCACCCTTGTCCAAATATAATGTAAAAGGAAAAATTGCTGATAAAGAAAAAGCGGTTGTCGAAACATCAAAAGTTTTAGCCCCTGGTCTGTTTAGGATTAGTCCCACTACTGCGTGTACCTCTACATCTAGGACTAGCGAAAAATGTGTAAAGGATAATTTAAAGAGTCTAAGGATACTAAATGTGACAACAAAATAAATTCTAATGAGTGTGCCTTACCTTCTACAGGATTAGCAAGCACATCTAGGAGCAGCAGACTAACGCCTAGAAGCAATACAAGGAACAATAGAGTCTCGCCTATCTCTAAGAGTAGTTGCAAGAATAAAATGGAAGAAGTAGAAGAACACCATAGGAATTTATTGCTTTGTAATAAGAAACATAGTTCATCTGAATGTAATGTTGATCGTACTGTTTTGAATGCATGTAATGACTTTGTTTGCTTAACGTGCAAGAAATCTTTAACTAGTTATGATCATGATGAATGTGTCTCTAAGAATGTGAATGTGATGCTTGAACAGAATGATGCTTTAGATAAATCTAGTGCGAGATCTAGATATTTTGGTAAACTAATTAAAACTATTAGGAATACCACAAATAACAAAATGCCTAGAGATTATCTTAAGTACTGTGCATGGAAACCAACGGGTAGAGAATTCACTCTTAAGGATGGTAAATTGATAGTGGTTCAATCTGAACAAACAGAAACCTTCTATGAGTGTGACAATGCTTTTACCTCTAACCCCATGGAACCTAATTCGAAACGGTTTCCAAATACAAAATCTTCTGTTCTACGCAGGTTATCGAAATTTGTCTTTGGATCGTCGACTCGGGTTGCTCCAAGCACATGACCGGGAATTTGAAGCTGCTGATCAACTTTGTTTGGAAGTTCATGGGAACTGTACGTTTTGGAAATGATCACATTGCAGCTATTTCGGGTTATGGAGATCTTCAGTTTGGAAATTACTTAATCACTCGGGTTTACTATGTCGAAGGGTTGGGACACAACTTGTTTTCAGTCGGGCAGTTTTGTGATGCAGATTTAGAGGTTGCTTTTAGAAGAAACACGGTTTTTGTTCGAAATTTGGTTGGAAAAGATCTTTTAATCGGAAATCGCGACACTAACCTTTATGCTATCGACATCAATCAAATGGCCTCTACATCACCAATTTGTCTTATGACAAGAGCATCAGAAACAAAGTCTTGGTTGTGGCATCGACGTTTATCCCATCTCAATTTCGACACGATCAACAAATTGGCCAAAGACAACATCGTCAACGGACTCCCAAAGCTCAAATACACCAAAGAACACTTATGTCCATCTTGCGAACAAGGTAAGAGCAAAAGAGCAACATACAAACCAAAAACCGTACCTAGTTCGGAAGCAAGGTTACACTTGTTACACATGGACTTATGTGGCCCGATGAGAGTTGAAAGTATCAATGGGAAGAAGTATATTCTTGTTATCGTCGATGATTATTCAAGATATACATGGGTGAAGTTTTTGAGATCAAAAGATGAAGCACCTAGCACCATCATCACCTTTCTGAAGCGTATTCAAGTTCTACTTCAAGCTCCAGTAAGGATTGTAAGAACAGATAACGGCACAGAATTCACAAATCAGGAGTTAAGAACGTATTTTGAAGATGTTGGAATTACACATCAAACATCGGTTGTTAGAACTCCACAGCAGAACGGGGTAGTTGAAAGAAGAAATAGAACTCTTGTGGAAGCTGCTCGTACTATGCTGATTTATTCTAGTGCACCGCTATTCTTATGGGCTGATGCTGTCGCTACTGCATGTTTCACTCAAAACCGATCCTTAATACATCCCAGATTCAACAAAACACCTTATGAGCTTGTGAATGGTCGAAAACCAGATATCTCTTATCTTCACGTGTTTGGCGCTTTGTGTTATCCGACGAACGACAGAGAAGATCTTGGTAAATTGAAGGCTAAAGGTGATATTGGAATCTTCATTGGTTACTCAGAAAATTCGAGGGCATTCAGGGTGTATGTTAGAAGAACTAAGAGGATAATGGAGACGATGAATGTGAAATTTGACGAGATTTCACAAATGGCTTCTGAGAGACTCACTCTAGAACCCGCGCTTAATCCAATGGCTTCTAATCATTCCGGATTAGGACCCGAACCTAACAGAAAGACTTCTGGACATATCAGTTCAGGACTCGTACCTAATGGAGCTCAGTCAACTATACCAGATAAACCAACAAATCAAGAACTGGAAAATTTCTTCGAGTTAATGTTTGATGAATACTATGGTGGAACTTCGACAAATGCATCTTCACATCATTCCGCTGCACCCGCTCAACATCAACAACCACCACCACCACAAACACAAGATGCATCTACAACAGTCGAAACTCAAGCACCAACTCCCTCAACAACATCATCAACATCTACTCCAGCATCTCCAGTGATTGAAACTGTTCTACCAAGAGTTGATGAGCAAAACCAAAATTCAACTTTTCAAGGAGAATCTTCACAACAAAATGCTACGTTAGACGAAGAAGAAGAAGTTTTTGAAAACCCGTTTGCTTCTGAATCTGAATCATCTTCTTCGAGGTTACATGAACCATCTAACACGCATATGTTGAATTCAAGGTACCCTTCTACACTCAAATGGACTAAAGACCATCCAATCGAACATGTCATTGGTGAACCATCCAGGCCAGTTCAGACGAGGAGACAACTTGCCACCGATCTCGAATTATGTATCTACATCTGTGCTTTAAGTTTGAAAGAACCTAAGAACATTCGAGAGGCAATGGCAGAATACCCGTGGATTGAAGCGATGCAGGATGAAATTCTTTCATACAATTTACACGATAGTTGGGAACTTGTACCTCGACCACTTGAGAAACGTGTTTTTGATCTTAAATGGTTGTGGAAGAACAAATTGGATGAAGAAATGACTGTAATCCGCAACAAAGCTCGTCTTGTGGCTAAAGGATATCCGCAAGAAGAAGGGATAGATTTCGAAGAATCATTCGCGCCCGTTGCTAGACTTGAAGCAGTCAGGATTTTCTTAGCTTATGCCGCTCACAAAAACATCACCGTCTATCAGATGGACATTAAGACTGCGTTCTTGAATGGAACTTTGAAAGAGGAAGTGTATGTGACGCAGCCAGAGGGATTCGTCGACAAAGAACATCCAGACTACGTCTACAGGCTTAAGAAAGCCATTTATGGTTTGAAACAGGCTCCAAGGGCGTGGTATGACGAACTGTCTTCTTTCTTGCTGAAAAACAATTTCACCACAGGAACGGTTGATAAAACTTTGTTTACTAAAAAACACAAAGATGACATCTTAATTGTTCAAATTTATGTCGATGACATCATCTTTGGATCAACCAATCCTAATCTTTCAAAACAATTTGAAAATCTCATGAAAAGCAAATTTGAAATGTCCATGATGGGGGAACTAAAATTCTTTCTTGGTTTACAAGTACATCAGTCCCCTAGTGGTATTTTTATCAATCAAGCTAAATATACAATTGAGATTTTAAAGAAACATGGCATGGAAGATTGTGACTCTGTTGGTACTCCAATGGTCACTTCACCGAAAATTGGTGCTGATTTATTCGGGAAACCCATAGATCCGAAGAAATATCGGAGTATGATTGGTTCTCTCATGTACTTAACTGCTAGTCGACCAGATATTCAATTTGCTGTTTGTCTCTTAGCACGGTTTCAGGCAAAGCCTACCGAACTTCACCTCAAAGAGGTTAAACGGATCTTTCGGTATCTTCGAAGAACCATTAACATGGGACTTTGGTATCCGAAGGATTCGGGGTTTAATCTAACAGCATTTTCAGATGCCGACCATGCAGGTGATCAAGTTACAGCAAAAAGTACATCAGGCGGAGCACAATTTTTGGGTGAAAAACTGGTCAGCTGGTCGTCTAAGAAACAGGATTGCACTACACTGTCAACCGCGGAAGCCGAGTATGTGTCTCTATCTGCGTGTTGTGCCCAAGTTCTTTGGATGCGGACACAGCTCACAGATTATGGTTTTCATTTCGACCGCATACCTATGTATTGTGACTCGAAAAGTGCCATAGCCATCTCGTGCAACCCCGTGCATCATTCTAAGACGAAGCATATTAGAGTCCGCTACCACTTCATAAAAGAGCACGTAGAAGAGGGTACAGTTGAAATTCATTTCGTTAAGACGGATTACCAACTTGCCGATCTATTTACTAAAGCCCTTCCAAAAGAAAGGTTTGACGAATTAGTTCGACGAATTGGCATGCGAAGCCTAACCCCTGAGGAGTTAGAACGTCTTCTCGAATCTTCTTGAAAAACATTTTCAAAACTGCTTCGTTGTAAATATTTTTTGAAAAAAGAAAATACAAAATTTGAAAAACCAACAAAAACAAAATAAAAAATAGAAAATTTTCAAAAAACACAAAAACAATATAAAATCATAAAATCCAAAAATATTCCTCTCACGACATGTCTCTCGTATAATCGATATGATGTACGTTTCTAGAAATGCCATTCAATAATGACACGGATATGTACATATGCTTGAGCGAGAGTTCATTTAAATGTTTTCTAAAACATGTCGTTTCTCTAAATTTTCTTAACAATGGCTTTCGTATACTTCAGTACGAAACCCGGGCTTCAAACGAAAGGAAAGTGCTTAATAAATCAAAGGTTTTAAAACTTTTTAAGCACTTAGCCTAAAAACAAAATGACTTGTGTACATTTCTGTACATAACTCGTATTTCAAAGAAAAAACTCCCTCTAAAACCCTTAAAATTGATTTTAAACTTTATGTTTAAACAATATGCTTTCTTTAAGGGGGAGTATAAAAAGAAAAAGAAAATGTTCCAAATTTCATGCGAAAAAGTCCGTCTATCTCTCCAAATGCTTTGTATTTAATAAATTGATAGCAAAAATATCATGATATGCTATTTTTGAGGGGGAGAAGACGTGATTAAATGTGATCAAATATGTTCAAAAGTTGTGGAAGAATCTCGAGCTCGTCAGTTAAGACTTAAAGGTCTTGTACTTGACTCAGAACAGACTCAGAATTGACTCTCGAATTGACGAAACATCAAAAGTTAGCATTCGAAAGGATTTATCCAAGTAGAAAGTACCGACTCGAGAAACTCTTAATTAGATGTTTACTATGACGGGTCTAACTTCCTTTTTAGGAATGTTAACAACTTCAAGTTAGTTATTAGAGCTAGTTATCACCTAAAAGATGATAATGGATCTCTTTAACTAAGCAACGTAAACGTGTCCCTCGGGTATATGTCTATTAAGAGTGGATCAATTCAAAAAGTGCCAACTCTACCCAACATGTGCAAATTTATCTTAATAACTCATGAGCACATGTGAAGGGGGAGTATTTCAAAAAATTACAAAACTCTCAATGTGTTAAACAAAATGTGTTTTATTATCATAAACACTTTGAGAGATTTTCAAGCAAATGGTTTATGGCAACAATAGGATAGTCATGGTGATATAAGGTGACTAAGGTTAGGAAAAACTGTCCTATGATCCACCAGAACCGGAGGGATCTACCCAAGGACAATTCCAATAGATAGAATTAGAAGTCCTTAGGTATGATTAAAAGAAGGAGTAAAGAATGAAAGGGAAAAAAGGGGTTGAAGAATGAAAAAGAAATGAAATGAGAAAGGGTGAAAAGAAATAAGCCCTCCATATGTTCAACCATAGGTCAGACACCGGGTTCAATTCATTTGCTACTGATTGTTACTGAGGTGACATCGGTATTGAAGACAAGACGTCATGGACCCAGTGACGCACTGCACTTAAACCTTCTAGCCACTCGGGTATCTCTCAAAAGATACTTGTTTCATTCTCACGGAGAACCCTGCATAATCTATTGACCACTCATTCCGAGTGTGTTGATATTGAAAAGGAGGTACTCTGCTCCATTCCTCCGACGACTAAATGTGCACTTATTGAGTCTAGAGCCAAGAGATTCATCAAAAGATCTCATAGGAACACACGATATTATTACACTGGTTGTTCTACATCAATGGACGCCAGATGTAAACTTTAGAGTCCTACGCAGGTCTTAGCAATCTGCCAGAACGTTTATGAGAGAATTTACTTATGTACTTCTCAATGATTGAACGGAAACTCCTGCCAGGGTCAACATCAAACAGCCCTGACAGCAGGTCACTTCGGTAATCTCTTGTGGGTTACGCTTAGTGTTTTCGGTGGATTCCAAACGGTCTACAGTCGTGGGGTGATCTCCAGCGACTCACCTAATCGTGGGTGTACTTCGGTATGTCTGTGTAAGCTCTTTCGAGGGTATCCGATTAGGAACGGCCATGGTAAGGGTTGGAGAAAGTCTTCACAATATGCTGTTGACGATCTCTAATTCCGAACCTGTAAGTACCGGATGTTTTATTGCTAACTGTTTTATGCAGGTACAACCACCACACTAGTTTCCACATGCTCATACATACATCTCAAAGTCAAAGGAAAGTTCTCACTAAGATCAAAGGAAAGCAACAGTCAAAGAAAGATTCTACGCCAAAAAGAAGAATCTACAAAGTTAAGTGACAAAGATCAAAGTGAAAGAACCGCGACAACAAATATATCTATGGCAAAGACTAAAGATGTATGAGCATGTTGGAAAGGAGACTAACCTACAAAGACGAAGTAGTGACATAAGGCAGGTGAACAACCACAACAACAAAGAACAAAGAAAAGTCATGGTGTAAAGATCACAAAGCATGAAGGAACAAAGAACGATGAACAAAGAACTATAACTTATCTAATGTTTTCTAAAGACGTCAAGAGCAAAGAATGTTAAAGTTTAAAGACAAAGATGAAGACGTCACGCAACCTTCAATGACCAACACTTAAGGGGAGATTGTTAGCATTATATTTTTATATTATGAAGTGTCGGTCATTATATTCTTGAATCTTGTAATAGGTTGCGTTAGAAAGTAGTTTCATAAGTTATATGTTCAGTTATCATAAACTAGAAAGTCTAAGGGCCAAACATGTAATATCAAAAGCCCTAGACTTGTAAGCACTATATAATGTATTGTAAGCCTCATTTGTGAGGTGAGTTGATCATTTGGAATACACACACATTGTTCTATCTTTACATGATGATCCTCCACACACTCTCTCTCTCTACATCTCTATTTCTCTCTCTAGAATAAGCTAGATAAGTTGTGAAATAAGTTGTATCCGTGGTCCTACATATTCATTTCCAAGGTCCTTGTCAATCGACTTCTCCAACTGTTATCTAGGTTGTTAGTGAGTTTCAAAGAAATTCGCAAAAGATAGACAACTTATATGCGGTCCTCTAATGGTATATAAACCATCTCTTTGGCCAACAGCCAAGAAGTAGTATATGTTTTTTAAGTTGTGTCGAAAAACCAATTGACTGATTGACTCCCTTTCTTGGAGATTTTTGGATAACATCATGTGGCAAGTGGGGTTTAGTAAGAAATGGAGAAATTGGATTGACGGGTAACTTGAATCCGAGTATGCTTCGGCACGACGACACAGATATCCAACTAGAGGATTCAAAATTAAAAAATGCCAAAGACAATCTATCACCATTTCTTTTATCAATTTGATGAAAGCACTTTTTGTTTCACTAACTAATGTCATGACAAAAGGTATCTTTGAAGGTGTCTAAGTTGGTTCAAACAAAATCGACATTACCCACCTTCAGTTTGCAAATAAATGCACTTATAATGAGTAAATGGTCAACTGATATGCGAAAAACCTTTGACGCATCCGATCTTAATGTTTTAATTTGGATTCGTAGTTAAAGGTTAGCTTCTTTAGAGAGTAAACTTGTTGGCCTTGGGGTCGCAAACCATGCATCTCTAGCTAGGCTTGCATGTACCTTTAGATGCAAGCTTCATCAATTATTGCTCTTATCCTAGTCATTCCATTGTAGCAAATTAAACATGAACAAAGGTTCTAATTGGAAACAAGCCTATGATGGAGGTAAACTCATCAAATTTATATCGGTTCTTTGTGCACTTGGAACTTCTTTTCTATTTTTATATCCCCCAAATTCGTCTTAAATTACCTTGAAACTTAAACACAACTGTTTTTGGTCTAGGAATTTAGACACCAATAAATTGGCTTGGATTGATTGGAAAAAAGTTTGTTCCCCACATTATTGTGGCAGTTTAGGATGTGAACATATAATCTCGATGTTACTTCTCTATATAACTCGAATGTTATAACCGAATGTTAGTTATTTCGGTTGTTAGTTAAATTAGTTAAAGTTAGTTAGGCGGTTACAAAAACCGAACAGGTGTGTTGTTTGGGTGATACCCATTCGAACAAACACAACCAAGGGACACACCCTTTGGGAACAGTCACGATGGTTCAATAACAACCATTCGTATAGTATAAATATGTATGTACACATAACGTTTACACGTTAGACGATTAATAGTTAGTCAGTTTACTTATTGCAATTTCATATATCGACTCACTTTGAGACCAACATTTGGCATCAAGAGCCACGCTCGTTATAAACATTCAAAAACCAGAAACCCCTAACGAGACATAAGGAATATGGTAGTAGTGACATTCTGAAGCCTACGTTGGAGGTACGTGAATCTGATGAGTCGTTGCTTGCAAAAGTGAAGCCGGTTTCACTTGAAGTGTTTGCTAATGTTGTTAATGATTTGCATGGGGCTGATAAAGTTGTTTTGGATGATGTGGAGCAGCTTCATGATTCACCTAATTCGTCTTCTAATGGCTCTAAACAGCCTAATGTGGAACAATTGATTGCTAATGCGCATAAGAATTTTGATGAAGCCATGAATAAAATTCAATGTGAGATTGTTGCTAATAAGGTTTCCTCTTCTGATTTGCACAATTCGAGTGGTATAGGGCAAGATTCTAATTCGAAAGGTAATGAAGTTAATGCTACAGGTACTCCTCCTTCGAGTTTTAGTGTTGCTATACAAACCCAGAAGTTTGGGACAAATGTAAATATGAATAAGAGTGCAACTTCTGGCCTAATGCTCCCAAGGTTGATAATANCCCTAATGCTCCCAAGGTTGATAATACTAGCGGTACTGGAGTGAAGTCGGTTTCTTACGCGGGTGCTACTTCTAATGAACCTCAGAAACACGTGTCTAATTTTTTTAGGTTGGAATGTAGCAAAAAGAAGGATGATGTTGACCTTTCAGTTCCAATGAAGGTAGTGGAAGAGGTGAACACGAGGTTTGAGAATACTCTATACGGTTACTTCCTTGGCCAACGCCTTGCTTTTCCTGTTGTTGATTACTATGTATGCAATGCATGGGCTAAGTTTGGTGTGCAAAAGGTAATGATGAATGCAAATGGGTTCTTCTTCTTTAAGTTCAATTCGAAGAAAGGTGTTGATGATGTGCTTGAAAACGGTCCTTGGTTGATCAGAAATGTTTCTATTATTCTTAAACCATGGACTTTGAACACAAACCTACTTAAAGAGGATTTGACTAACATCCCGGTGTGGGTTAAATTCCATGATGTCCCCCTTGCTATGTTTTCTGATGATGGCCTCAGTCTTCTTGCCACACTGATTGGCACGCCCAAAAGGTTAGATGCTTTTACAAGCCAAATGTGCAAGGAATCGTGGGGCCGTAGTAGTTTTGCTAGATGCATGATAGAAGTGAAGTCGGAGGCGGTGCTTCGGGATAGCCTCACTATTGAGATACCATTACTTGATGGTTCGGGTTCGACTATTGAGAAGATACGGGTTGAATACGAGTGGAAACCACCTCGCTGTGATAACTGTAAGATCTTTGGTCATATTCTGATTGATTGTCCTAAAGTTGTTGCACCTCCAGTTCAGTCTACTTAGCCTGTCAATGATGGTTTCACGACTGTCAATAATAAAAAGAAAGGTAAGCAAGGTGGTTCTACAACTCAGGGTAAAGGAGGGTTTACTAAACCTGGTGTGGGTAAGCAGTTTCAGTATCAACCCAAAAAGAATCCTCCTAAACCTAATAAGGTGGATGGCACTAAGAAAAAGGCTTCCGATGTGCCTAGTACGAGTGGAACGAAGCTTTCTACATCTAATCAGTTTGCTTCTCTTAATATGGATAATACGGATGCTGACAACAACAAGGATGTGGATGCTGGTCGTACAATAGAAGTTACTACGGATGAGTCTACTAAGACAGGTAATACAATGGAAGTTAATGAGGAAGAGTCTAGTAAGGGTTCTACTCCTATAGTTGAGAAAATTGGTAAGCTTGAAAAGCTACTTATTGATGGGAAAGCTACTGATGAGACGAAAAGTGTTACGCTTTTAGGGGGTCATTTAAGCCCTAATTCGTATAAATGTGATCAAATATTGCCCTAAATCGTTCCTTTTGTCATTTTAGGTACTTTTGAGAGGAATACTGGAAAACATGCATATTCGGACGTTTTTGGAGCATAAAAGTGAAGAAAACGACAAAGTCTCAAAAGATGGTGATTTATAACCTGACGGCGTCAGAAGTCACAAGGTGACGCCGTCAGAAAGCCTTGACAAAAGAGTGAAATCCAATTTTCAAATGACGGGC
>LBNU01021146.1:0-14438 GCA_014162995.1 Artemisia annua
TAAATGTTAAATCGTTAAGTGCCAAAAAATACACCATCGCGATAAAAATATTTTTATTTTTCAGTAGACGCGCAATTCGATATACTTTCGACGAACTTTTTTTGAGTAGTTTTTAGTGTTGAAATTTTACGCCCTGAATAATCACGTGTCATTTTCACAAATCACATGTGATTTTTAAAATAACAAATCAGCTGTGATTTTTCAGGGCGAAAATATCAATACTATAAAAAATAATAATAAAAAAAAAAAAAAAAAAAAAAAAAAAAAACAAAAAAAAAAAAAAAAAAAAAAAAAAAAAAAAAAAAAAAAAAAAAAAAAACTCAAAAATAAAATTTCATCGAAAATATATAGAAGTTTCCTTTCATAGAAATATGATTTAGTTCTCGTCGTGATGATATAATTCGTTTTGCGTAAAAGTTAAGCGTTTGCGAGATATTTAATTTTTTAAAATAATGATTAAAGTCGGTTTTTATGTTTAAGGAAAAGATAAATGACCAAAATTTGTCTATCCAATGGGCTGTGAAAAAAAGCTTTGCAAACAAGGCTACAGATTTGGGCCAAAGGATGGGTATTTACTAATTATACTTTACTGCAATTAACCATGACCGAGTTATGACTTGTGAATTGTGACAAAGACTAGTTATCGAGATTTTTAATGAAAGAGGTACACTTTACCTAAAATATTCATTAGAAGAACAAGATAAGGTGAGGTCACATTTTATTTTAATAGCTTATTGAATTGGACAGATTCAACCATTTTTGTTGACAATAAGGAAGAAACAGAAAGGACATGAGTGAAAATGGAATAAAGAGGACGTACGTGTTGGAATATTTATCGTATAGAAAACGATAGGCAAAAATTACCACCAACTTATGAAAACGATTAATCCATAGTTTAGTACCAAGTCGTCTTTTATTCTTAACTGATTTTATGACCTATGTAATACTTTCTCTAATCATGTACTACCTGTCCATAATCGATTTGTGTTCCACATCTCTCTTTTTATCATAACAAACCGTTTTAAGGGTGTTTGAGATTAGTTTTGAAATAGATTGTATCGCAAAACTAGCTAGTGGTAAGATGTTCTTAATGTCTTCGAAAAGACCAGTATTCAAACACTATTTGGTGACCATCTTAAATAAAATTTCGGAAACAACCAAAGGAAACATATATGCTACATATATCCGAGAGCCGATTTCAGCTTAACTCCTCTAGATAAACTGAACATGAACAATTTACCTTTTATTTACATGACCAACTAGTCCACCTTTAGACCATCCTTAATGGAGCAATTTTGACACGTCGTGCTTAGTTCCTCACGCGTGGAACACCATTACGTGTGACCATTTCTTTCACGCGTTGTGAGTGTATTTTGGAGGTGGTTTTGTCATAAACTTGACCAAACTAAATTTCTTAGTTTGTGTGTGTGACGTGATTATGGGACGTGTTCGGTGATCACTACTAAGAAGGTTTGACAGTTATTTTGATGACTAGAGGTAATGTTGGTAACATATATTCATTCGTACTTGATAGTTATTTCCAGCTTTGTTTCTTTTAGGCTAGGTGCAATGGGTGTGAGGGGTCGCCCTCCACTTCACCTCCTCACCTTTCGCGTCATTGCATCACGCCGCGTGAGGCAAGCAAAAAAAGGGACGAAAGGTGACTGCCATCACTACCTGGGTGCCATGCAATGTGAGTATTATTATAATTGTTTTTTTAATTTGTGAGTGTGTGTGAGGTATGTTTAAAAGATGAAAGGAGTGGTGACTATTGCACATGAAAAGTGAAGGTAGTGATGATGTGTTGAACGCTGATGTGATGCTACGGTGAAAGATGAGAGAGTGCTGACAATTCCACCCGGTCTTAAATCATTCAAATGGATAAGATAAACGAAAAGAAAGAAAATATATTATATTAAGGGTATTGTTATGCATACTTTTAGTCACCTTTTATTCCTTTTATAAGGCAGTTTTTATCTATTTTATTTTGTATTTTTTTGTCAAATTTTATATTTTATTTTTCGTAGTTTAATACCCCCAAAATTTAACAATGACAGCGGAAGACTTATGGGGTATTACATAGAGGATCTTTGTCACAATCATAGAAAACGACACAAAAGTGACGTTTTAAAGTTAAATTTATTCAAAATACCAAATATCCAAGATATCAAGATGTTTCATAATTTAAGCAACAAGTTTATTTGAGATATGTCAAAACATTTATTTAAGCACATGTCGGGTTTCATCTTGTTTAGTTACCTGAGATAAAACATGCTTAAAACAGTCAACACAAAGGTTGAGTGAAATCCATAGGTTTAGTTTAAGTTGTTGAACAAAATAATCATAGTGTGAGTTACGTTATTGTACACTCATTGTTGAAAAACAAAATAGAAATTGGTTAAGTCATTTCAGTGTTGCCCTAGTAGGTAAACTTGCCAATTTACCTAGTGTTCCAAATATAGTGCGTTCGATTTCCCCTATCTGGGTCAATAGTAACGGGATTGTTAATTCCAATAGGTCTATTCACAATATTCGCGCTCACTCGCTTTTGCAAGTTTTATAATAAAACAGAATTAGATAAAAAATAATAATAATAAATAAATAAATAAATAAAGGCTTCACTCTCCTTCCTTCCTTTCCTTTGATAAACATAAACATCATCCATCCTTAATTCATTCATCATTATAATCACCAACCAACCAACAAACAACAAAAAGGTACGCCTTTCATTTCATTTCATATTTATTTTATCCAATTATATATAATGATCCACCCCACAAATTTATTTATATTTTGTGTAATTGAATATTTATAGATGGAAGAACAAGAAGATAGCAGCTGTTATGATTTTATAGAATGGGTTGGAGCTGATATGTCTGCCAAGATTTTCATGTTTTTGGACAATCCCACTGATCTTGTCCGGGCTAGTGCCGTTTCGACTTCTTGGCGTCGCTTTGGTCTGTTTTTATATCATTTTTCCTATATTATCTACATTGTACTATTTCATCATGTTTCATTGCTATATATGTTTGTCTAGAGCTTGCCCGTTTTGCGCGTAGACTTAGGGGGGTGTTTGTTTCGGCTTATATAGCCCGTTTATGGCTTATTTGGTTTTCGGCTTATGTTTTATAAGCTCTCGCTTTTTGTGGCTTATTTTGAAACTTTTCGGCTTATGTTTTTTATAAGTTTATTAGGTGATAATAAACTTATATAAGCCGAAAAGTTTCAGAATAAGCCACAAAAAGTGAGCTTATAAAACATAAGCCGGAAACCAAATAAGCCGTAAGCCGGCTATATAAGCCCAAACGAACACCCCCTTAGTACAATTGTTTCTCCTTTAAATCGCATTGGTTAGGTAGCCTTTTAGGTACTAGCTGGAAAAGTGAACCGTAGGAGGTTATGTTAAATTAGATTATTTAGTTAGCAATTTGAGTGGTTAATAAGATGTGTATATTCGCTCCAATCGGATATCTACAACCAAAATATTAACCTAGGAAACGTTTTACACTTTAGTTAACCTTGAATTCTGGATATGATGCATATCATTCAGAAAAATGTCTTCTAAGGCAAATCAACGAGTAGTCCATTATGGTATGGAATTCTTGTTTTAGACGATTTTCTGAAATTCAGAGAGGTAAAGTTCATCAACAATTATCAAGCTCGTACTATAACTACATATGACCAAATTGGCTTTTCTGTTTTATTCATTTAGTATATTTACTAAGTAAGCTATTTGTAAGTGTTTAGAGAAAGGCTAAAACTTTTTACCAACTATTATAATTCTTTGAGATGCAAGACTATATGTCGTGTCTACTCCTTCCATGGATACACAATGAAGTAGAATCTTGCTTCATATGTGTTTTCTCATCAACAGAATTGAAATATTTCTTACATGGTAGTGTTTCTGATGCAGTTGTTGCAAATGGCCTATCTAAGCAGCTTTGCGTAAGAGCTTTTCCTGAAGTCTCAAGTATTGCTCATGTTATCGAAGTGAATGACATGATAGAGCCTCTACAAATTAGGCGTGAAAGTTCTCTAGATTGGTCACGTTTGGAAAGGGAACACAAAGTATATGCATTTTTAGCAAGAGGTTTTACTTCTTTTATGAGAAAAGATTGCATATTGGAAGCGATAGTTGCATCAAGCACCGATAATTATCCTCAAGAAAGCATCCATCACACATTGGAACCAGGCGACAGGGTCGATCATAGAGCTTCTTACTGGTCAAGTGAAGGCGATTTTAATCCTGAAGCTCCTGAAATGCTAGTATATAAGCTGATTGCCAATTTGTGTGTGATTACTGAGATCCACATACACCCGTTTCAAGGTTGTAACTTGAATTTTTCAATAATCAAATTTTATGTTGTGACGTTCTGACATTATTTTGGTTGGTCTATCAGCGTATTTTCAATTTGGATTTCCCATTTACTCTGCAAAAGCTGTGAGATTTCGGTTGGGGCATCTCAAGCCTGCTTACGAATTTGAAAATGACATTAAAGACGAGCCTTCACCTGCCTTGAGGTTTATCTCCGAGAATGTTGTTTGGACATACACATCGCCATCATTTCCGATGGCACAGGTAAGTTGCGTCCGTTTCACTCGTCATTGTCGTTTCTTTTTCTAGTTTTCTTACTTATAAAATTATATGTACAGGAGAGCCGTCTGCAAAAATTTAAGCTACCGGAACCTGCTTTATGTATCGGAGGGATCTTGCAGATAGAGTTGCTAGGTAGAGTTCAGAAACAAGAAATGGATGAAAAATACTATATATGGTAGGTTATGTCGCCTTGTTAGAACATGAACTTGTGTGAGATTCGGTAAATTATTGTTAGATTTTTGTAACGTTTTTATGTTGATCCAGTGTGTCTCATGTTCAAGTTGTCGGACGACCTCTGTCACCTGCATTTGACGTGGATATCATTGATCCCAGTGGAAAGTGCACACTGAAATATTACCCTGATGCAGAGTATTGCTGTTCACCCATACCATCTGAAGGTGAGACGAGTAGCAGCCCCTCTCGTTTTCGTTCATTCACTGCAAGCATACGAGGTTGGGAACAAATGATTCTCAACACGTTACTTGGCGGTGGGGTGGTGGTGGGTAATGATGATTCAGATGATGAAATCGTTGGTATAGCCTAAATGGAGTAGCAAATAATTTGATGCCTGAGAAGGAATCCGAGTAAATTCCCACGTTTTTCTTTGTTCTTTGGTACCTTGTTTTTTGTTGGTGTAAGATCTTTTTGGTTAACTTTACTAGAATGTTTGCATTAGATATTTAACGATATAGACAAATAATTGAGATCAGGATGTTGTATAAGGCTTTTCTTTTGTTGCTGGATGTATTCACCTCTACTATGATTTGTCATTGCTGGTGTAGTTCTAATGTTCTGTGCACTTTGTCAATAACTGTAGTCTTCTACTGATACATGACAATACCAGCAACAAAGTCGGTTAGTAACGCGCATTCGATTTGTAAAATCAGCATATCAGATGGCTCTGTTAGTCACATTCTTAATCACAATAGAGCGTAATCTCAATATTCTTCAGCAATATCGAAAATCTAACTGTTTTTATGTTCCTTTTGAATCAATTTTTTACATCCACAATGTAAAAAATGATTTGGCCGAAACTTGGCAAGTTTGTCTGTTCTCAATAACTTCATGGAACAGATAGCACTTTCTTATGAAACAATCATTCAGGGAGCAAAGTAATACTTAAACGGTCATAAAATTAGCCAATCTGGTATTAAAAATACCTAAAACTGTTCATGGATCATTATACGCATAGGTTGCATTTGCATTAACAACTAAAACAGAAGATATAACCCACATAGCCACTAAACTCCATAGCCAAACAAAAAAAAAAAAAAGTAAGAAATCCGACTATACAACCATGTATTCTCAGAATTAAGTTCCCTTCCACCGCTCATACCTTCCAACTAGTTTCATCATTGTCAAAGAACCCATTCTCAGTGAAGTCACTAACTATATCCTGGAAAATGTCAGACACGTGAGGCAAATCAACCGCTTTTTCACCACCTGCGCATGAGTCGCTGTGTGAGCCACCTTTAAAACTGTCACTTCTTGTCAACCCGCCACCACTCTGCCCTGAAATAGATGGTTTCGCCCCTCCATTGTTGTTATCGTTCATACCCTTAAGCACTTGCTGAATCATGTGCTGCTGTATTGTCTGATCACCACCTTGAGACGACGACTGCTGGTTCTGGTTCATGTTCTGGCTCTGATTCTGTTGAACTTGGACTATACCACTCGGAAATCGCTGATAGCCAACAGGGATATTACTGTTGTTACTCTGTGAGGTCTGACCTTGAAATGGAGATCTGTTAATAAAAGAAGATGACGCGTCCTGTCGGGAGTTCATATTCATCAAGCTTTGTCTCATGATGTTACTTTGGTAATTTGAGAGTGCCGGAGAACCTCGGTTGCCCACATGAAAATTACTGTTCATCGATCTGTTGAGTCCAGACTCTAAAGCAACTAGACCACTGAGGCCATTTCTGTTGTTTGCGACACCTTGTGTAGCAGACATCTGTTCCATTCTCTGCGCCTTTTGCAATCTTGCCATACTAGCCTGCTGGTGGAACCTTTTCATGGCCTCTGTAAAGCAGAATGCAATGAATCAATTTTAGGCATTATAAAACATGTTTCCATATAACAAAGTTGATAAAATCATTACCAATAGGACCAATGTTAGCTTCTCCAGTTACGTCTATCAGGTCTTTCATGCTATTGACAACTTCAGCTATCTGGAAGAAGAATAGGAATCAAAACCAGTTTACTATGTAAAAAGTTTGTGACAGATATGTGGTTTTGACTTTTGACATAAAAAAATGGCCATTTCATTTACCTGTAAGCTCCTGACATATCTTTTAGTAAATCCCAAGTCATTTAAAGACTGTAAATCTAAGCTCCTAGCAAGCTGCCGCCCAGCTGTTACAAGCCTGAGCAACGAGAAACAACCAACCATGAAAAAGGGAAAAAAAAATAAGAAACTTTGAACACAGAAATCAATCTTATGGCAAATATCGTTTTAACACTCACATATTGCTGCTTGTCTGTATATCTTGCTGAGAAACCCCATCAGATCCACTTTCAGCAACCGTAGACTGCCATTTCTGGGCAACTTCTAACATCTGACTCACCTGAAAATCACACAAAAAAACTGCCGTTTAATCAACAAAAATAATAATTGATATATATGTTCAATACAAAAAGAAAAGTATTTACCTGAGGAACAATCAATCGCCGAGGAAGAAGCTCCTCGTGGCGGCGTGAACAGAATTCCCAGCTAAGTATCTGGAAACCGTTTTAGAAAATTAACACCAAAATCATAAATATCAAAATGAAGAGACAGAATGTCATATCAAAACAAATGATGAACCTTTAAATCACGGGTGAAGAAAACTTTAAGTCGACCCTCATGAACCACATGAAGCTGCTCATAAACACTCTGTTGAACTGCCTTTTCATACTCCACCATCATAATTCCAGAATCAAACCTACATTCCCGAGGCAAACCCAGACACCAACGCTCATCAATAACACCACTACTGAATTTGATTTCGTTAAGCCTAGGTAGTACTTCAAAGGTTGCCTCTGCCAAAATCAAACAACTAACAATTTAAAACGGCAATACCTTCTAAAACACAATTTAGTACAGTATAATGATTATAGATTACAAACCAAATCCTCTTCCAGACTTCGATCCACAGATGCTACATTGCCATACATCCTAAAAATAGAAACACTGTGAGATGATTTTTTTCATAAAAATGAAGCTAATCAAATGCATACGGAAGAAAGAAAAAAAAATGCCAGTGATCAAAAGAAGCACAAGGAGAGACGTGACCTTTAGAGATAATCCTGCATCTCTGATAACTAATATGAAGGCTTTCGTACCATTGAGTTTAGAAGATAAAAAACGAAAGCACTTACTGAGTTTGCAGGGGGGAATACGCCTGACGGGTGATGCCCAACGTTGTTATGTACGGAAAGGCACCACCTCTGCTTAGCACGCGGAGAATAGTATTCCGCCACAAACGTCCTCCAGTAGTTAATATCCTATAAGAAAACGCTAACTCAATTACATTCAGAAACAATAAACATATATATTAAACTCTTAATTATCAACTCACAGCTGGGCGTTGCCTCAGATGATACAAGTATTGCGTCATTCTTCGAGCGCACACTCCACCATCAACAGATCGATTTGCTGCCGTAGCAGGTTGCTGCATCTGTTGCTGAATACTTTGTCTCGAATGCAGCTGTTGCTGCAGCTGAACAAACTGTGCTCGTTGCGCTGGTGATAACGACTGGAGAACCTGTTGTCGTTGTGCCAGGGGTAACGACTGCAGAAACTGGTGTTGCTTATACAATTGTTGCAACTGAACATTCTGATTTTGCAAACCCGTCAAATCTTGTCTTTGCAACATCTGTCTCATCGCTTGCTGTTGCACGATATCTTCCTGCTTGATCTCAAATCGAGGTTTCTTTTGCACATGCGACACATTATCATGAAAAATTGAACCATGGTTAGGTAACGACGTAGCAGTAGAAGCACCTTGATAAAGACCCTGACCCTGACCCTGCTGCTGATGCACTGGAGGCGACTGACCATCAATAACAGACGACCCCGAGATACTAATATTATTGGAATTAAACGACAAGGGTGAAGCAGGCAACCGCATATACGAATCCGTATTAATACTAGCACTTCGCTTAAGCGAAGGAGTACCTCCCGAGTTAGCTTCAGTAACCAACGACCCCGCACCAGGACTAGTCATACTCTCCATTAAAACATTCGTCAAATCCATGTTGGAGTACATATTTTGTTGAACTAGATTCGAGTTTCTAAACGCCTGAGGCTGCTCGTCTCCGTCAAAGAAAACGCCTGAACTTGACGACATCTTAGCCAACCTACGACAATTAAACAGACTTCTAAATAACCTTTTTATATTCTCTGAAAATTAGGAAATAAGGGGGTGTTTGTTTGGGCTTATATAGCTGGCTTACGGCTTATTTGGTTTTGGGCTTATGTTTAATAAGCTCACTTTTTGTGGCTTATTTTGAAACTTTTTGGCTTATGGCGTATTTGGTTTTGAGCATAGCTCAAAACCAAATAAGCCGTAAGCCAAAGAGTTTCAAAATAAGCCACAAAAAGTGAGCTTATGAAGCATAAGCTGAAAACCAAATAAGCTATAAGCCAGCTATATAAGCCGAAACAAACACCCCCTTAAATCCCAAACCCTAGATAAATAAATTTCTAAATAAAAGACAAAATTAATTGATGCTCAAAACTAATTAGACACATAATTATGTAATCAACAGATAAAATGAAATAAAATGGTATATAATAAATTAAAAACCTAAGAAAACCCCTTTATAAAACATAAATATATGGACAATGTAAGATAATTGAAGTAGTGATCAAATGATGGATTAGTTAAAATTAATATTAGTAAAATGAAAAAAAGTTAAATATGAATATTATTACCAGGGAGTGAATTGGTCGGAAAAGATATCGGAGATGAAAAAAAGGGAATGAGAGAGTGGTGTTGTTATATACCTAGCGGCATCAGTCACTGCCACGTGACGGTTGTCTCACCTTTACTTGACCGGTTAGAAAGTTACTATATGTGTCATGGAAGCTAACCCGACTCGAACCCGATTAAAATTATTTGGTTTCATTTGATTGATTAAAATACTAAATTGGGTCTGATGTCGGGTTAAATATTTTCGCTTGTTTAGTTTTGGGTTAATGTATTAACAGAATAAGATTTTTTTTTCCTACACATTTTTTAAGTTTTTGTGAAACTACTATTTATAAAACAAAAATGATAAAAGTGAAAAGTAAAGAAATTGAGATGTTAAAAAAATAAAAAAGACAATGTTGAAAACATATGTTTCAAAAGCAAAGTATTAATATACATTGAAAATCGGGTTGACCCGGGACGCTTCAAACCCGGCGCGTTGACCCGGTTTAATTTGACCTGTTTTTTCAACCCAACCCATCAGGTTGACGCGGTTTAAATTGACTCATTTTTTGACCGGAACGGTTCAACCGGTTGAACCACCCTGGTCAAACCGGGTTTCAAAACATTATGTTTAATCCCCCCAAATCCTCAAACTTTTATTATTTTTCGTTTATAACCCATAAACTTTTTTTATCACTAAAACTATCTGCCGCTATAAAATCTTGTCGCTATACACGGGTACTCGTCTAGTTAAAAGAATCTGTGTATCATTTACGCAGCTTGCAAAGCTGATTAATCGTCGTCTAAGCGCTAATTGGCCACTAACCTTTTTGATTTGGGTAAATCGATCAACCGTAGTCAACGACAATCAACGAATAGACTTGAATCGGTCAAGTAAGGTGTAATAAAGTTCCGTCCTTGGCCCGAATGGACTTGAATCCAATCAACCGGATGTGTAATAAAGTTAGGTTTGGGTGTATTTTTCTTAGCCTCGTCGTTAATAGATCCGAAACTGACTAAGCAAACTTATTATGGAAACAAAGTTGCAAGGAAAATAAAATGACTTGTAAAGTTGTAGTAGTTGGTCTATTGGCTTGAACAAAAAGAAACCAAACATATACAAAGAAGTTTACGTAATTATTAATTTATCAATCTTTGATGCAAGAATGTTAGTGTGTTTTACTTTTACATGTTGGTGAAGATTCTAAGCTACGATTGAAGAAAATTTCTAGTAAAAACAAACTAAAATGAAAATTGATATTTTTTGTGTATATGATAGTATCATTAATATTATTACCATGAAGATTACTATGTGCACCACGGCCATAAAAGTCCATATATTTGTGCACCAACCAACTCCAACTTTTAACTATGAAATTTTATGATCCAAATTTCGTTACATATCTTTGGCTTTTATTCCTTCAATGTTATCACACAATTGTAGGTTGGTTACTTACTTCTTTCATCATTTAAAATGAAATAAATGCGTCGGTTACTTTGTTCGTATTTAATGTGTAACTTATCTTTAAAAAAATAATAATAGAATAAAAAAAATAAAATGTGTAACTTATTATAGCCCCCAAACATAAAGCACGGAGTAGGTATTTCGCTAATGTTGCGGATGAATTTATATATGTCGGTAACTTGCTTCTTTTACGTCATTTTCAATCACAAAATTTATAAAATTCTCAAATTAAAAAAGAGAAAATGTTGTCTAATAGTAACAAAGTTTGATTACTGTTTCAATTAAGTCACTCACATTTTAAATTAACCAGAAAAATCATCCAAGTTTCAATACTGTTTTTTTATTATTGTGTGATTGTTCAAAGAAACTATCTTTAAGATATTTATATGTGCATTGTTTGGTTGTACTATAACAATAAATATCCACCCCCTAAATTTTACTAACCCCGACCAACTTAATGTACAACTAATTTATGCACAGATGAAAGAGATATATGCCATAAAATAAGGGTGTTGATATGCACAACTGCACATCATTTTATTTGATAAATACACTATTCTGTACAAGCTATATAGCACACCGTATAACACTGTTATGCAGAAAATGTGGTGTGTGCATCAAAAGGAGTGGTATATGTATTAACCCCTGAAACAATAACCAAGTTTAATAATGTATCAGAATTTATTTCGAAATATTACTTTTCTTTTTTCACTTATGTGTCTAAATGACTAAACATGAATTAATTTTGTTAGAATGTAAGAGCAAATAGGACTTTGTTTATATAGTGATTGTTAAACCTTGTAATTTAATTCGAAGAGCATCAAATACCATTCATAAATTACTGATGAGTGATGACATGTCATAGTCGTAGTTTTATTGTTTACTTCTACAACTGATGAGTGCGCAAACACTCATCATTTTTGGTTAAATTTGAAACGCAAAACATTTGAAAACACGCAAAATCGCATCAAAATGATGAAAATATCCAAGGATCGTGTTTTATGTGTCTTTAATGCAAAATGTTCAAAAACAGATGAAAAACGTACAAAGTTTGCAGATTTGGCAGTTTCAGTCCCCCAACTTTCTAAGTTTGGCAAAAATAGTCCCTGGAGTTTAAAAATGTAGAGTTTTATCATTCAAGGTCCTTGAAATGTTTTAAGTTGTCAAAAATGGTCCTTGAATGAATTTTTGGGCAATTGGCAAAACAGGTCCCTGAACTTTGGGAAATTTACAAAAATGGTCCTTGGGGTTTTAAAAGTGCAAAAGTGGAATTTTTGGTCTTTGGTCTATCAAATTTGGCAAGTTTGGTCCTCATGGTTACTTTGGAAAATGTGCAATTTCAGTCCTTGAGGTTTGGTCAAATTACAAAAATGGTCCTTGTGATTATAACCTAAAACAAACGGACCCTTTATCTTTTATAAACCCAAAACCAAATCCAACCCATCCCATTTACCAACCCAATTCACTCCTCCCTTGGCCCAGCAATAAAACCCGGCCCAAACCCCAAAAATATAACTCCCCCGTTTAACTTTTAAACACAGTCAAACCCCTTTTGACTCGTCCCTAACCTCCCAACCTCTCCCCCTAATTACCAGGGTCCTTTGTCCCCTCAACCTCACCTCCACAGCTTCCTTCCCACTCCTTCTTGTTCCCCCCAGTACACCCACCATNCTTGGCCCAGCAATAAAACCCGGCCCAAACCCCAAAAATATAACTCCCCCGTTTAACTTTTAAACACAGTCAAACCCCTTTTGACTCGTCCCTAACCTCCCAACCTCTCCCCCTAATTACCAGGGTCCTTTGTCCCCTCAACCTCACCTCCACAGCTTCCTTCCCACTCCTTCTTGTTCCCCCAGTACACCCACCATTAATAATCTCACCTACAACCCACCAAACCACCCCAATTGGCTTATAAGTTTTTCCCGCCAAAATGCAATGGACGGCCAAGATTAAAGTTAGTCATCCAATGGCTCAAAGGAGAGGTGGGAAAGACTCAGAACCCCACATGGGACATTATAAGTCAAGAAAGAAGGAGAAGTGGAGAGCAGTTAGTAGTAGTTAGTTAATAATAGTTGTAGCTTAGAATAGTATGTCGACATAATGTAATTTTCAATTTTAGTCATCAATCTTAGTTGTTTAAAGTGTAATTTCAGTATTTTAGTGTAATATTAACTTTATCAAAGCTTAATTTCAAGTTTCATTTGGGAAATCACAAAGTGCCATTTTTAGTTGAATTTCGTTTTAACTTAAATGTTGTTAAAATAAGTTGTTAAGTGTTCATTTTAGCTCAACCAGGCTCACTCATAAGTTTTTAAAAGCTTTCAATGCATTAAACCTGTTTTGTTCAACAATTCAAAAATTCAAGAAAAATGCTCAAGAATAGTGTAAAAATAAAAATCAGTTTGCAAGATACAAGAAGCAAGGAGCAGGGTTGAAATTGGGATGACCATGGTATTAGATCCTCAAGGGAGGAATTAGGACAGTTGTGTACTAATTTGTTCTTGGTTCTCAGCCTTGATCCTCTTGTAAGCCCTTTTCTGAAATATTTGCCTTTTCACTGTAGCATAGCCTACTAGCTGATATCTTTGTGTTTGTATGTTAAGTTGGTTTACTTTAGTGATATTATTGTTTAATTGCAATAGCTTGTTCATCAAATTCCATTGTTCTCACATTTCATGTTCAACTGCCATTTAGAGCATAAAATAAATTAATAGTGTTTTGCTGTAATTGTGAGTGTTTATGTGTTCATTTAAGCTGATCTCATCATATTATAACCTCATGATTCAGTATTAAGGGCTAGGTCACTCTCTTGCTTCAAAAATCACAAAATCACCTTCTAAAAGGAGTGTTTGGTTTAAGAAATTTAGTTGTGTTCTTGTTGGTTTTTATTGTTAGAATTGGCTGAAACATGTTTCATTAAGTACCAGTAGCTCAATTAGGTCAATAAATACTTAGGTCTTGTGGTAAAAAAGTCAAAACTACCTTTTAATCTTCATTTTCATTAACTGTTAGTATATGTAGGTTGCACACTCTTAGAAGTAGTTGCATATTCAGTCATATTAGCTTAGTTCCATCATCATTTAGCTTAAAACAACATACTTAATCATCTAGGACCTTTTAATTTTCAGTTTAGTCAACTTGAGTGTTCTTCTCAAAAAGTCAAATTTCAGTTATTTAATTTTTGAATAAACTTCTGAATTTTCTATAGGTCTTAATATTAAGTTTTAGGTTTTGAGCTTTTGGGATATTAATATTTTGCTGCTTATCTTATATAGACTATTTTTAGTTATTTTTATTAGCTTAATTAAACTGCTTATTTATTAGCTTCAAATTAGCACTTTTTCACAAGTATGCCCTGCACCCAGCTCACTTTGGTTCTGACCCATTTTTAACCCACCATAACTTGCTCATTTGTTGATGATTTCTCTTGATTCTTGTTGTTTTGAGGAGCCACTTATGTTGTCTTGTTTTATGAGTA
>LBNU01021146.1:19085-35526 GCA_014162995.1 Artemisia annua
TATGTGGACAAATACAAACGGGTGCCAGGCACCATCTCCTAGGCGTTCTTAGTGTTTTAAATTCCTTTTTTTTTATATAGTATAATTTTCCTGTATAGGTTATTTAACTTATCAGCTTGCTTTTTACTTATTTATAAGTTTTTGTCACTTTTGTATTTTTCTTCGTTAATAGATAGTATAAAGTAATTTTAGAAAAAGTTTTGTAATTATAAAAATAGTTTGTATTTTAATAACTTAAATCTAGTTTACTTTAGGTATTAATTAATAATAATTAATTAATAGTCTAATAAAATATTTTTCTTTTTCCTAATTTTCTTTTCTCATTAGGTTTGTAAAAAGTTAATTTTCATAGGCCGTAGCCTTTATAATTCTCAAAACTTCGCATTTTATTTGTACATAACGTAATTTAATAATTTCGCGTTTTTATTTTAAAAGTTTTAAGTTCATTTCCTTTACCGTGCTTGTTCATATAGATTGTTTAAGCTATTTTGTTTTACATTTCTTAGTTCACTCACTCAAAATCCTTTTTCATTCAAAATCACTCGATCACGAATCCGTTTTAATACCATTCACACCTCATCGGGACATAACGACCCGGGAATATTCTATACTCCTTGGATCATTGCATTGTGCCCTAGATGGCTTGACTTGAGTTGATCAAATCCTTGGTTGACTTTAATTGACTGTTTCTGGGCCAATCAAGCTTCCTTCAAGCATTTATAAAATGCATCATACACACGCATTGTTATATATCACATACTCATTATAGGACAATTATTGTCTTACACGAACCTTTATTTTGTAGGATTCTTCATCCTTGCATCATATACATTGGTACCCTAGCAACGGGGAGTATTGATTAAGGGGGAGCTAATCATGCACTAACCTTTGTTTTTTTTTTCTTTTTTGTAGCGTTTTTTATTTCTTGTGTCATATACGTTGGGACCCTAGCAACGGGGAGTATTGATCAAGAGGGAGCTACAATCAAGGAGAAGTATGCACACATTCATCTTTATTTTCATTTTTCGACACACTTTTGTGTTTCGACAAAAAGAAGGAGATAGGTCAACATTGTCCAACATGCATTTCATTCATCATGCATTTTTCGTATAATTTTTATGTTGCACAACACTAACCTTGATGTAGGTTAAGGAACTTTATTTGATCCATGGATCCGCTAACAACCTAAGGGACACAACAATCTTAGGAAATTGGAGTTGAAGACTAAACTTCACTAGGGATGATGCAAGCTCGCCATTTTGGGGAGAAATGAAGTTAACTCCAAGGACACACCCTTTTTGTTTCAACAAAAGGGGGAGAAGAGTGTAAATGGAGAAGGAAATGTAGAAGGTGTTGCGGATACAAGTAAGTTATACGAACACAAGTAACTTTTTACATTTTACTATCTATCACGTTTACATATTTTGTGATCATCAAAAAGGGGGAGATTGTTAGTGCAAATATTACGATATTTAATCTACACAGTCTCGTTTGTTTTGATTGATGACAAACATATAACTTGATACATAACGTAAGATGTACAAGTTACTTGTAATCTTATTTTGTCTCAACGTCTCGAGTCCACGTATGCTACAACATAGGTTCGTACATGTTTGTTATGTGGCATTATGATCAAAGCCCTTGACCAATCATTTAGAATGTTTAAAATACGGCTAGATCATTAAGTATTTTAAAATACTAACCATTTAGAATGATTAAAATACTTTTTGAGTGTTTAAGCATTTTAGGTGTCAAAGTGCACTTTAGGTATCAAATAGAATAAGTGCCACATTAGGTGTCTAGGTAATAGTAGTAAGTTTACAATTTATAAAAATGTGTCTTATAACAACATAAGTACATCAAACATTTTTAGTAACTTACTAAATATCATATAGCAAGTTAATACATTTTATTAAGTTTACAATCTATAAAAATGTGTCTTATAACAACATAAGTACATCAAACATTTTTAGTAACTTACTAAATATCATATAGCAAGTTAATACATTTTCTAATAACTTTACAAGTTTACTTTCATATACATTTTTATCAAAATAGAAAGTATATAATTACATCATCACATGGATCATCATATTCTAGAATGTATATCTTTCCAAATATTCTTGTAAGATATGTCATAGATCTTGTAAGATATGTCATAGATTTTGTAAGATATGTTGTAGTTGACTTTGGAAAGATTGTGTAAGATATTGATTAGACTTGACAAAGATTTTGTAAGATATGTCATAGATTGTGTAAGATATGTCATAGTTGATTTTGGAAAGATTGTGTAAGATTTTGGTAAACATCTTTGCTAGTTTTAGAACATGGTTTTGGAAAACCACTTTACTATAAATAGCAAATCAAGCTTAGTTGTTTTCTAAGAACTTGAAAAAGAAAAACACACATTCTCTCTACACTTAGCATACATCTTAGATCAATAGAAAACCATGTAGAAAACATAATTAATCACCCTCATTATCATGATCATAATGCTTCTAACATTCATCTTTGTTGTAAGCATATCATACATCTTGATCCACCAAAGAAGCTTGGAGATCTTGCCATCATCATCCACCACAAGTGTACATACATGAAGATTCATCACAACAAGCTTAGAGAACTTGTGATCTTCATCCATTGAAGGCTTTCTATCAATGGAAGTTCTTTTAGATTAGTCATTCATATCCATTAGACATTTATGTCTTGGATCATCATTGTACTCATTATTATAGATTAGATGGTTTATGTGTTTGTGCCATAAAACACAAGGTTTCTATGTTGGGCCACCAAAACATAGCGGGAGTTGTTGTACCCTTGTAAAAGAACTAGCGGGAGTGGTTGTACCCTTGTAAAAGAACCCGGTATTTAGCTTTGTACCGGAAAAAGTGTAAGCGACGATTGTAAGGTTTTCTCCGCCAAGAAGGGATCTTGTTGATCTAGTGAAGTAACTCTCGAGTTGGGTACTCAGGGAGTGGAGTAGGGCGGAAAGGAGATCCGTGACCGAACCACTATAAATCCTCGTGTTCGGTTTGCTCTTTCCTTTTACTCATTGTTTTACTTTTATACTTGCACTATATTATTGTTTGTGTTGTGGCTTGATGTTTATGCTTGTGTGAGAACTTGTTATACCATATGCTTTATATTAGTCAGAAGATTATTATTAGCATTTTTCATATTACAACAAGCTTGATCGATAATTTGTCATGTGGATGTTTTTAGAAAAGAAAAACAAACCGGACTAATAATGGTGAAACTTGATTTATTGCAAACACAATGGTTTATACTATATTTGATACAACAAGTAATAAAGATTTTAAACGGTAATGTATTCACCCCCCCCTCTACGTTTTCACATAGTCCATTGGCAACATTTGTCCCTCTAGTCCATTTCCTTCTATTTTAGCCACAACCAACTTATAACACATTTAATACTAGGTAACTTTAGTCCTTTAAGTTAAGCATCATGCCTTCTAAAGCCATTTTACACATTCTGTGACCATTTGGTTGACTATCAGGTTTAACTATAACGCAACATTCGTTGACTAACCAATCACGTAAGGCCCTTAGTCCATTTCATCTAGGGTGGGGTCCAGTACTCGGGAAACGGGTCTAACAATTCTACCCCCTTATTTAGATTTCGTCCCCGAAATCTCTCGTCTATTGCTATTCAAAACTAAGCACCCGTCTCATACTTTCAAATCCTTAGCCATTTCATTGCAACGATCTATATGATCTTGCAATTCTAATCATACCATAACAAAATCACTACTCATAATACACTATAAACAACACTTCTCATCACACGCTTATCTAAAATTTCCAACAATGACGACTTATCATTCGGAGGAAATCTACTATCTGACTTTATATAAGTCAACTTCCACACTATTTCCATGTCAATCGCCAATATACTAACATGAATAAAAGTCATATACCGGTTAATTTCGCATTTTACATAATACCAACACATATCTACTTCCAAAAACCCGGTGACTTATCTCAAAATTTATACATAGTATCATATAAACGGTACTTCAAAATCTTTCTCACGCATCACTTAAGCAACCTTTCTTATTAAATTTCGGGAATGCTTACCTATTATCTTATCAACTTAATGCACAAACTCATTCTAAGCGTCTATCTTAAGGTTCACACATGACCTTAACGCTGTTATAAGTTTTATTTATATCTAATCTTGTTTCTTATGACGTCTAACTCGTTTTAGTTTTCACTTTCTCATTTCTCTACCCGTATTCATGCCATATCAGTTACACATAAACCCACTCGTTTATAACTCTTTATTCACATAAAAAGGCGTCCCAATCTATGTGAGTAAGGAATTATAAACTTATGGTTCAGCGATTTACAATTTCTTTATTTAAATAAAGAGGCGTCCCAGTCCATTTAAATAAGGAGTTTATAAATCATCCTACTCACGTACTTCCGACACAACAATCATACTTACTTTACTGCTCATCTTTTCTAGCCTTGGATCCAATCCCACTAACTTTCATCCATGCCATGAAGGCAAGCTATCATCCATGCCGTGGCGGCAAGCTAAACAACCATGTCGTGAAGGCAAGCTAGGCCATCCCAAAGGATGCCAAAACACATGCCATGAAGGCAAGCTAACAACCATGCCATGAAGGCAAGCTAACAACCATGCCATGAAGGCAAGCTAGGCCATCCCAAAGGATGCCAAAACACATGTCATGAAGGCAAGCTAACAACCATGCCATGAAAGCAAACTAATAACCATACCGTGAAGGCAAACTAACAACCATGCTGTGAAGGCAAGCTAGGCCATCCCAAAGCATGCCAAAACACATGCCATGAAGGCAAGCTAACAACCATGCCATGAAGGCAAACTAACAACCATGTCGTGAAGGCAAGCTAGGCCATCCCAAAGGATGCCAAAACACATGCCATGAAGGCAAGCTAACAACCATGCCATGAGGGCAAACTAACAACCATGCCGTGAAGGCAAGCTAGACCATCCCAAAGGATGCCAAAACTAGAGCATTGGATCCAAGCTATATCTACCTTATCATCTTTACTCATTTTAACTTTCATGTACTTTTGTCGATAAGTACACACTATCATATCCTCAATTCTCATTGCCTTAAGCAATCTTAACATTCGTTACCATGTTTACTTTCATCTAGACAAGTTTCTATATAACACTTGCCCATTTTATTATACTTGCATTCCACAATGCAATTTATCATTTATCTGTCAACCCCAAGTTGACTCACCGTTTCACTATATACCATTATATCACATTGGCCTATTCAATCCTTCCATGCACATAATTTGTGCATCTTATCATCATACATATTTCAATATTTTAACATGATTCAATTCATGTTTTACGATTCTTTCTTGCGTACTTCATATCACTTATGACTTCTAGCGCAATCTATATCTCATTCATCACTTCTACTTATCACGCTTAACCATTTAGTTACTAACACATTCACTTATCGTGTTTTATATATAAAACATGATCTCATCACATCTTAACCATACACTTTAACTTCTCTTTTTAATTAAGCGTGTAAAATCATGTTTCACTAATCATTTCTTACTTATTTCAACTTTTTAAACATTTATGTTTCATCAAACACTTACCATACTTTTAACTTATTCACATATCATTTTTTTTGTAGCTTTTCCGATCACAACTAGGTCATTACATGTAATGTGAAAATTATACCTTGCATTGGACTTATTATGTGCTTTCTAAGCAACCTCTATTATCAACCATACAAAATAAACATTATTCGCACATATCGATCAACTCTTACATAATATGCATTCCAATGCATCTATCTTATCTCATACACTTCTATGTGTTCATGCTATCAAGCACAATCTCATACTACTTAGACATATAGCCAACTACCATAGACTTAACATCACATAAACAATAACACTTAACACTTATCCAAAAAGTGTTAAAACATTCATAATCATAATCAATTCATATAGTCTATTGCTCATATCACCCCGCACAATCAATCTATGTCTAAGCCTCAACATTCTAACTAGCCGCAAACACAAGTCAACCTTATAACTAAGGCATCAAAAAACTTTTACTTCACTTACAAGCCCATCTCTAATACCACTTAACATTTCCACTTGCATTCCATTACCATAACTCTAACTTACATTCACATAATCTCAATATAATTACTGGAACCAACCGAGGTGCACGGTTAACTAATCATTCGAACACTTCAAGTCCTCCACGGACTCACATCTCATACACATCAATACTACAAAACATATACAACACTTATCATCTTTATGCTCATCTAATCATAAAGCACAATCTATCTTATACTTGGCAATTTCTTCCCGCGTTCTAACATTTTTTTACAACGCTTCTACAAGTGCTTTAAGACTAGGCAACCTATAGTAGAAACCTAATTCACTTAAACCGAAGCTCTGATACCAAGTTGATACACCCCGTGCCCACTTTGACCAAGAATTAAAACTTTTTGAGCGGAAACGACTTGACCTTGACGAACATTTCAATCATCCTTTGACCATTGACAAAAATCCATTAACACTTAGACTTTGAAACCATTTTTAAATGAAACTCGACTTCATTACCTTCGAAACAACGGGTGGCACGACCCATGACGACTTACGGATTAAAATTTACCCGATTTTTAAACAGGCATTAATACCCCGGGTATTAGTAAAAAATATCCCTTTTTGCAGTCTAAAATACCCCTTTTTCCTTGCATTTGAAACAGACACTAATACCACCGGTATTAGTCTAAATTACCTCTTTTTTTTGCATCTAAAATATTCCTTTTTTCCTGCAATTTAAAACAGACACTAATACCCCATGTATTAGTAAAAAATATCCCTTTTTGCAGTCTAAAATACCCCTTTTTCCTTGGATTTGAAACAGACACTAATACCACCGGTATTAGTCTAAATTACCTCTTTTTTTTTGCATCTAAAATATTCCTTTTTTCCTGCAATTTAAAACAGACACTAATACCCCATGTATTAGTCTAAATTACCCCTTTTTCCATCTAAAATACACCCTTTTCTGCGCGCATGCACGTTTTGACCCATTTTTCGGAAAACGACTTATACCACTTAGACAAAACATAAAACCTTCCAGATTTCATAAACACTTCATTGAATTCATTTCCATCAAAACCATTAGCCATTCGACCTTCGGACGTATGCTTTGCAAATTGACAGGTTTTGTGCCAAAACCCTTTTTGACCCGTTTCAAGACATAATATACATACAACTTCCACAACACCTCAAACTTAACCAAAATCATTAGCATAACATATAAAACTTGTTTCATACACACATGACCCGTTAACTACCAAAAATGGGTAGAAACACGCTTATGCCAAACACTCCCTTAACGTTTACCATTTACATATAAAACATACTTTGACACAACGGTTGACTATCAAAACGTTAGGAAAACCTTGTCATACTTTTTAAAAATCGTAGAAAGACTCTCGGGGGTACAACCATGACTTGAGCTCGGTATTCTACCTAGCTCTACTATCTTACCAGGTCCTTCTACTTTCGCAATCCAACCTTAACCTTATCCAAGCCTTCCATAAACGCATACCAACCTACAAAAGGTTAGACAACTAAACCGTAAGCACAAAGGCTTAGTAAGTAAACGGGTATAACATAACATCACATATCAATCACACATTACGCATCATAACTATCAATCCATTACAAACATAAACATTAACACATACTGTAACACCCCAACCCGACAAGGGTAAAAGTGTCACAACAATATGGTGTTACATCAGAACAAACAGAACAGATCAGAAGCGGAAGTCTTATATAAATAACTTACTCTAAATAACTATGGTCAAAATCTTCAACTCAGCTCTACTCTCAATCCCAGAAAGCTATCCCAAAAGTTATCTTGAAACCCTACCGCGGAGAAAAGAAATGCGGCTGAGCTACAAAAGCTCAGTGAACGGATATAACAAAAGAAAACTGAAATAAATGCTGAAGTACAGAAGATATAACTTTGGGAAATATATTTAAGTTTAACAGATAATACAGAATTGTAAAGTGTAGGTTAAGTAAGGAATCTATACAGTCATCTGTATAAACAGAATCAGAAACCAAAATAATACCATGAGCTCATAAACATATCATAATCATATCACCGTCAAATCATAAGTTGTACAAGGAGTAGCTAGCTCCAATGTACCGGAAGTGAAAGGGTTATATTGCACGTACAACCAGTCACTAAGCATAATCATATCATATAATAATAGAATACAGATCTAGGATGCATCCATACGCCCCTGAAAATTAGTGCACATTCATATATAACGGAAGGGACGTGGCAGAACATCACTCTACTGCCCTAGAGTCATGCCATAGGTGCATCTATGACACGGACATGGAACCCCCATGCCTAGTGAAGCTCAGGTAACATAAGGTTCATTTTAAAGGTTCAAAACATAATTGTCATGTCAAAAGGTTCAGATAATAAGGTTTATCATATCAAAGGTTCATATCACAAAGGAAACCTTAAGGATAAGGTCAAAATATCCGTACCTTAGCAAAGCAATGAATTCAAAAGAAGAATTCACGAAAGGAAGAGTTCACTTCTTCTCCAATATATATACCTGAATTAGGGTTCATTTTATCGTTAATAACTTGTTCATTCATTTACTTATTCATATTTCATTTTAAGTCTTCTTTCCATTTTTAGTAACTTTCCATTTAGAATAACTCTTCATAAAGTTTCCTTATTTAGTAGGTTTCCCAAATTAGTAAGTTTCCATAATTAGAGAGTTTTTATATAATAATTAAGTTAAATATAGAATTAAATCATTATTATGAAATTAGGGTTTATTATTACAAGTTATAATAGTTTAGGGTTTAAAGTGTACTTATATTAAAGTATAGGGTTTTAACTAAAAATATCACAAGTTTTACATATTATCCAAGTTAGTCCCTTAACTTTCATATTTTACATGTTTAACCCTTTAATTACAATAAATACAATTTATACCTTTTTAATTACAGAAATTACAAATAAACCCTTTTAATTATCAAACTTACACCTTTAGTCCCTCAATAATTTATATACAAATTAACCCTCTAGTTTCCACAATTTACAAAACTAACCGCTCTATTCTTAATTAATACAATTCGGATTAATTTATATATATATAATTTCATAATTTACTATTTAAACCTTTTAGTTGCAAAACATATGACACCCTCATATTATATTTTTCCTAACTTTCCCCTGATCTAATACATTATATAAAAATAACCCACAAGTTTATTAAATTACAAAACACATCCTTGTATTTTAAAACATAATCGATTTATATAATAAACCACCAAACCCAGCGGCGGCGATTAGCATGTGCAAGTGGTGCAACCGCACCGGGCCTCCCTTTGTAAGGGGCCCCCAATTTAGTATACATCCATTAATATTTATAGTTTTATATATAAAATTTTTAGTTTCTTTGTTAAATATTATCAGAGTTGAACCAGGCCACATAAAAAAATAAAAGACAAACTTTGGGCCACATACAAAGAGAGTTAAAAACTTGGATTATGGGGGCCTCATTTGTGATTTTGCACCGGGCCCCCCAAATCGATGGGACGGCCCTGACCAAACCCTAACCCTAGATTACCCAATCATTACCACATTAATTATAACCTTAAAAAACTCATTAATGACCAGATCCCATACTAAAAACCCTAACCCTAACCCTTATTCGATTTCTTTTCTTTTATTTTCCTTTTTCTTAGTTATCCGATTACACATAAAATCCAAAACAATATTCTATGCTTCGAAAATTACAAAACTTATTTTTCTAATGTTGTATGACACTAATAGGACCAGAGAAAATATATACAAAGCCTCACAAAATCGCATGAATGATTACAAGTGTTTAGTCGATTTAGGGTTTATAGTTATATATAAATTCGTGTGATCATATTAACGTGCATGGTTCAATTCCAATATTTTATACAGATCATATATGATATATAGGATGGTATAAAAATACTAGAAAGAAATTCAAACGTGTAAACAAGCATAATGGATTTATACCTCTCGGTTAACTTAAATCGACACAAACAATCTCCCAAGCTCAAACGATCAAACCTCAGATCTTAGCACTATTTTTCTAGTCTTCTTAAGCTTAAAACACGTTTAGGAAAAATAGCTGAGAGTTCCAGAAAACTTATATTCGACTGTGGGTATTTTTGGGGTTGTCGACTTTGATTTAAAGTCGGTTAGGGATTATCTAAAAAGAATAAACGTGTACATAATATTTATAAGGAATAGAATACTTATCTTGAGCTACAAGTTTATGGGATAAAGTCAAATAAAAGTATTATCCAAGTTCCATAATATATTTGTGATTTATTTCCTTTTTAAATATATATATATATATATATATATATATATATATATTCGGTCCATACAATTTTTATACAGAATTTTATATTTTTTCATCTTTACAAAAGTAACATATTTTATCATTCATAATTTATTTGATCTTATGCTGCCAAATTCCAAATTTCTATGGTTTATTTTGTAGTTTATATAATTATTTCTTTAAATTTTAAGTTATAAGGGCATTTTGGTAATATTTACATGTTTTAGAATTTGAGGTATTACACATACCTCTAGCCACTTTAAGCACCACCATACTATCTCAACACACCTAAACCCACTTAGCTAATACTTCGATTGCTAGCTATACCAAGCTAGCCTTATAATCACTTTCATATAACACATAACTTCCAAACCATTCAATAGCCATATCATGATAAGCATATAACACATAATGTAATGAAATCAACATAACATCACATTATAACCGATTACTTACCTTAGCTTCCAAAGCTAAGCTACAATTATAAAATCAACATCATCATCATCATCATCATCATCATCATCATCATCATTACTAGCCATCATCATCATCAACCTTTATCATCTATCAAAACCTAAAACATAATAATTAATAACATAAACAAAGGTTTATATAAAACCCACAATAACTTACTCATCATCCTTTCTATATCATCATATGATTATACCTTGATCATATGATTAAAACCCACTTCAATCATAAAACTTAACCTTATAGAAATCAAGGGTATGAAGTACTTACTTGGAGAAGATAACCATAATCATAGGGTCTTCATCTTTTTCCTTTCTAAACCAACAAGACCATCCTTTCCCTCCCTTTTCTTTTTCTAAACCGACATCCACACCACACACTCTTGATAATGATAGAAATGTCCAGAACCTCCTCGATAATATATTTATCTTGCACAACTTTAGTCCATTGACAACATTGGTCCCTCTAGTCCATTTCCTTCTATTTTAGCCACAACCAACTTATAACACATTTAATACTAGGCAACTTTAGTCCTTTAAGTTAAGCATCATACCTTCTAAAGCCATTTTACACATTCTGTGACCATTTGGTTGACTATCGAGTTTAACTATAACGCAACATTCGTTGACTAACCAATCACGTAAGGCCCTTAGTCCATTTCATCTAGGTTGGGGTCCAAGTACTCGGGAAACGGGTCTACCAGAAGCCAAGAAAGACTAGGCCATTAGTAACACGTTGTGGGGTTGTGCTACATAGGTTTAAACCAACATCACCAGCAAAACCCGGTGGAGTTGTAAGGAAAACAAATATGTTGGTTTTGTATCACAACAATTGACTCAACTTGGGCTAGGTGCATCAACTTCATCTAATGCACCTACATTAATTGAGCAACAGCAGTCTCCCCCATTTACGGGTTATGCCGACGAGGCAGATAATCCTTTTGGCTTAACTGCAAATCAGGTGTATGAAATAAGCATTGGCGAACAGACGTTCAGAGAATTTGAAGCAGAGCAAACAAAGCTTCAACAAGAGTGGGAGGAGAAACTTAAAAAGGAAGAAGCAGAACGTAACGAGTTCATTGAGGAATTTCCTAGGTATATGTCTCCTTCGTATGATTCAGCATGCGAGGAGTACTCAAATTAAATTAGGTTTATGTATTTCGTATCATAGCGTAATGTAGTGTTTTTTATGTAACGTTTATTTAATGTTTATTATGTAACATTTATTTCCGTATTTCAATGAATTCGTATTATAAAATGTTTAAGATTTAATGTTCTGTTATGTATTTAATGAATTATTAGTTTTAGTTTATAGGTTGAATTTGTAAACAGTTGAGTTATGGTTGAATTATTATTGAGTTATGATAAGGGGTATTTTTTTTTGAGTTAATGTTAAAAAGTTAAAGATAGTGTGGCGCTGACGTGACACTAAGTTAAGGTATAACTCTGAATTACACATTTATGGTTTCCCAACGAGTATTTTATCCTCCTAATCGGAATTTTATATTTTCACGCAAGACATTTACTAGTAATTTATATCATGGCCATTGTTTGTTCAAAGCATGACAAAGAGAGACAAAAGTAAGTGTACAAAACATATGAACAATAGTACATTTGAGCAAAGGGTTAATAAAGTTTCTACTGATATATGTTTGTCAGAAGGTCCAAGGCAATGGAAATGGCAGAAGAGGAGGAAATGAAGAAAGAGAAAACAATGGTAGGAAATTCAAATTGTATTCCAAAGTGATTTTGTATAAAGACCACAAAGATTTGACAAGGCTAGCTATGTTATGTCATCTATCCATTGACATATTTCCTCAACCTCTTTTCTCTTTGACTATTTCCTTTTTTCCTACTCATGAAACAAGGGGTTTTTTCTAACCGGGTGAAATATCATTACATTAAATGACATGTTACATGGATAATTTGTAACTTTTTCTACCTTTGTGAAATATCAAAACATCATATGATGTGTTGTATGGATCTATTTGTCTTGTGGGGCTCAAATTCATATGTTGCAACTTGCAAGTAACTCTTTGTTTATAGTTTATTAGAGAGTACACCTCAAATAGAGAGGTTTATATTGCAAGTTTAGGTGACATGGTGCTCAATAAACTTTTATTGGAGGGGTAAAGGTGAGAGAAACAAAAGTCCATCCACATAAACCTAGTCACATACTCAAATATTTAACACTCGACAAAATCTGATACTAAGATTTCATCACCCAAATGGAAGGAAGAAGAGTCAAACTTACATCAAAGTCAACCACCCCGGTCAAACCCACCTTCAGAAAGGTCCAAGTTGTTTACTACATTTTCAAAAATGGTCAGCTTGAGCACCCTCATATAGTGGAGGTTACACATTTGGCTCATCACCATCTTCGACTCAAAGGTTCTACAATTTCTTTATATATTTTGCTTTTCAAGTTTTGACCTTCTTAAGTTTTGAAATTTATTTACCTGTGTTTGATTATGTAGATGTTTTGGAGAGGTTGAGTATTCTCAGAGGTAGTGGCATGCCTTCTCTATATTCTTGGTCCTGCAAAAGGTCAGACTACTATTTTTAACTTTGTCAACATCAAGAAATTTTGTATTAGATAAGTTTTCACTCTCTTAACATTTCATTTTCATGGAAAATAATCGTGGTGGTTTTTTTAACCAATGGTGCTTTTCTAAAAACCTTGAATTTATAATCCTATTTGTTTTGCAATAAAATGATAAATGTGAATATGTGATATTGGACATGCATGATTTATTACATAATATATTGTTATCATCAGAATGTACAAGAGTGGATATGTGTGGAATGATTTGGCTGAGAATGATGTAATTTATCCATCAGAAGGAGAAGAGTATGTTCTTAAAGCTTCTCAACTTTGTCTTCAACCAGGTTACTCTTCTACCAAATTGTTTGTACTTTGTATTATTATCTTTTAAGTCATTACTATTTGTTTAATTTATCACCATTTTCTCAAGTTACTTTAAGTTTTGGTGAAAGAAAACGATATAAGAAAAACTAGCCCAATCTACTTTGTATAATGTTCTTGAGATGATATTTTTTTAGTATAGAAATCAAATAGTAATGTTTGTGAGTAGTTTTACTCATGGTTGGATTCAAAAAGAATCATCTCTTTTATGGTTTTTGACATATAACTTGTTTTCCTCAAACGACAAACTCACATAAAGCATAACCACTAAATAATTTTGAATTTTTTTGCATAAAAATGATCCGTTATTATTTGCGAGTATATTGATTGTCATACATAATTTGTGTGGTTAATTATATATCTAATCTAATGTGGCATCATTTTATTCATAACAATAGATAGACTCACTTTATCACAAACTAATAAAACACTTCCACTATTCCACATCTCTTTAGGCATAAAATTAAGAACACATTGAAGCATCTCAATCATTTATTTTTGCACATCTCTTTAGGCATAAAATTAAGAACACATTGAAGCATCTCAATCATTTATTTTTGCAAGCTAAGAACAAGACAAAATAACATGACCATTTATCTAAAGAAAGCAGAGACAAATGAGATATGAAATTAATTGCGAGAGTATGACATCTAAACCCTATGTACTTTTTCCTATTGGAGTTATTAAATTAACTTTTGCGTTTCACTGCATGTAACAAACTCATTTTCGACTTTCACAGGCTTTACATTAACTTCTACTGCACAAAGTTGAAAGTTATTAATATCAATTTTTTCTTTTCAATGAAATGGACCTGTTGATGTGGAACCGATCGTGGACATTTATTTTAGGTTTAAGTCATTTAATAGACGTATACTTTCTTAGGGTAGTGGCAGTGGGAGTCTATGGGTGGGCGGTTTGGACCAAACCGCCGGGGAACACCGCCGCCACCCCAGCGGTTTGGTGAAGTCTATGGTCTCAGCGGTGATTATAACCTCCACGGTTTGGAGAGTTTTTGAAACGAACGTTGTAAAAATTCGACCGTTGGTGGGAGTTTTTTGACCGTTGGGTGTGAAAAAAAAAAAAAAAAAAAAAAAAAAAAAAAAAATCCCTATATAACTCTAACCCCCTTTTCCATCCCTCAAAAATACTACTTCCAAATTCCCATTTTAAACTAACCAAAAATATAACATGGATCAAAGAAAAACAAAAAGTGCTTCACAAGAGGGTCGGTGGTCGTTGGTTACCGTCGCAAGTTCAACCACCCACACCTGACACCTCAACAATACTCTCAACCGGCCTACTTATGCCAGCAACCTCCACTACCGATAAACTCCACAATTCGGTCACCCACAGTCAGGACCCGGCCACGCTGAGCCGCGATTTTATTCACAACCTCCACCACCGGTTATGCGAGACATCAACTCCTTGCCAAGAAACGTGAAACCTAGCGGCGAACAGTAATGGATGGCCGATCGATTTTTAGATTATGTTGTCTCTTTTTCTTTTTTTTTTGGTTCTCCAAGTATTACTGTACCATGTCTGTTCTTTCTTAAAGCTATTATGTAACATGTTGTGTTCATTTAACTTATTAATGAAATACTTTATGTTTTATTAAATTGTTTATTATGGAAGAAAAAAAAAAAAAAAAAAAAAAAAAAAAAAAAATTGGGAGATATGAAAAGTCTATGGTTGCCACTAAAAATGGGTTGGGAGGTATGAAAAAAGTGTAAGTGAGATGGAATGATATTATTGGTGGATTTGGGAGGTATGATTTTTTGGGGGTCTATGACTGCCACCACCCTTAGAGCATCCACAATGCTCCAAGTCTTCAATGACTTAAAACATTTAATGCATTTGATGCATAGTACCTTTATTAACTAAAGCTTTTGAGAAAGACTTGATGTTTGTCAAGTCTTTGCATAAAGCTTTTCAAAAAGCTATTGATGCAATGCTAAAAACACTACTAAAAGACTTTTTAGAATAGGAAAAAGCTTTTGCCCATTTGAACCATTGTGGATGCTCTTATATGTCCAGTTATGATATATGTACCTAAAATATTACTCATGTGATAAGTTAGACTGGGCATACCAGTGACCTTTAGCGACTTTAATTTTGACTGCCACATCAACTTTGTTTCTCCGGCAACTTACATACGACTTTTTATCACACTAAGACAACCTTCGTATATTTTTTTTCAAGTTTTTATAACAAAAAAATTAAGTCTCATTAATAATATAAAGCTATAAACCATTACATAATTACATATAATTATGTAGTATCAAAATACAAAAACATACAAAAAAGAAAAGAAGTTACAATTGATGCACCTTATTAGTTACTACAATGTAACTCATTAGTTATTTAAAATAAAAATGACAACGAAATTAAACTTTAAGGGTTTAAACTATAAATTAATTATTATATATAACAAGATAAAAAATTAACTTCTAGTCGACTTCATCAGCTCAAGTGTGTACCTGCAAATCTCAAACACACACAATTTTCTTTTTCAAACGAATTTAAAAAAAAAAAAAAAAAAAAAAAAAAAAAAAAAAAAAAAAAAAAAAAAAAAAAAAAAAAAAAAAAAAAAAAAAAAAAAAAAAAAAAAAAAA
>LBNU01021146.1:40964-54600 GCA_014162995.1 Artemisia annua
ATCGCAGCAGTGACAATATAAGCGAATCCCTAAAAAAATCGATCACCTTCAAAAGTGAGCCTACACGAATTAAAACCACCTCTTAATCAGTAATCCGAAGATACAAACCAAGAGAACGATTGTTAATAGGTGTACGAATCAATCAGAAAAAGAAACGATTGAAGCTAGAATTAAACATTTAATCGCAAGATGTGACTACGGCGATAATTCTTTATTATTTATTTGAGATTGAAGTGGGATTTCATGGGCGTGTGTACTTAGTATCTTGAAGATATCGGGGTTGGCGATAATTCTTCGAGATCCTTGTTCGAGCTTTTGTCCGTACAAATGACAGAGACTTGAGTTGTCTAGTTATACCTGATTTAAGGAGTTACGTTGTTGTGCTCACAGAGTATAGCTATCACTTTAAAGGAGTTACGTTGTAGTGCTCAAGTGTCACCAAAAGATGTGGATAATTCAAGAGATGTTCATATACAATTAAGGATGGTAGGATGGGTATATGATTTCCTACCTTTATTGAAATTCTCAATATTGGTTCTTAGTCATACTATAGTGCAAGTTTAAGTCACAAGTTTGGGTTATTTTACTTCGCTCTCAAGTTCATAATATTGGGTTTTCTCCATCAGTAGTCACTACAAAGAGCCGTCAGAATGATAATGGGGTCGGTAAAGAGTTGGTTGAGAGAAGTATAAAAGAGTAGAGATGTTATCAGCAGTTGATTCTCACGAGATATTTATGGAACTTCACATATATTCGACCAATTTGGACCTACATGGGTTACGCTGCCTTCATTTTCCATCGTAAACATAGTGTGTATGCTTCCGATTCCGTGAAGACATTGTTGGAGAAGATAGAGAGGGTGTTCTTTGAGGTTGCTTGACTTCTTTGCGAAAACCCTCTTCTTTCACGAGTTTTTGCAAACAGGGGGAAGAAATGAGACGGTCAGTGGTTCAAACGTCTTACTTTGGTGTAATCGTCTCAACTTTCACGGGTTGTTTTGTGTGAAGTTACCTACATATGATGTTTTAACCGCATTATGATGCCTCATACACGGTCATATTATCGAGTAATTGTGTATACACAGGTGATTATTATTCCGATAGACCGCAACAATCAGGGGGAAGAAGTATTATTTCGTCTTTCGTAAGTTTGTTTGGTATGAAGCATCTACATATGTGAGAATATCCTGCTGATTTCTTGCATGTTACCCCTGAACGGAGCTTCCGTAGTGAGTATAACCGTGATAATTTAACTACTCAGATTTGCTTGGTGTGGTTTACTGTGTCATCTACAAATTCCGCTGCGTACTCAAAACTTCAAAAGTTAGAAGACTTGTTTACTACATCAAAGTTTCGAATCTGCTGAAGGCGGTTGTCAGTTTGGGGGGAAGCCGATTCAGAAACTTCGCCAAAAAGAAGTGTACGAAGAAGCCGCTAAAGACATGCAGCATGAATTGGGGGGAAGTTAATCCATTTCATGCATATTACATCATTTGCCTACAAGTGAAGAAAAAGTTCTCAAGTCGAGGTACAAGATGAAGACAAAGTGCGTCAACTGTAGTCATCCTCAGCACTTGAAGAGCCGATGAAGACCTTTCTTTATTTGTATTTGTACTTGTAGGAAATGTTGTAAGTAATCCCTTATGTCGCCCCATTGGGGGAAGATTGTTAGGACCTAAGTTTATGGTCCTAACACGTAAATGGAACGACATTTACCGGATTATGTTAGCTATCTTGTTTAGCCAAAACACACGGACTAGTAACGTAATATTGCAATAGTTGTGAGTGTGTTAGGCTTTATATACCCCTCCATACTTCCATGGAGGGGTGAGACTTTGCGTAATTTACTCTTTCATTTTCATTATCAATAAAACACATAATATTTCCCTTCTCTCTCTACTTTCTCTCACTAACCATGGAACTCATCTTCTTCCATGTTACCCGACCTCCCGAATCCACAAATCAACATAAACTACGATCCTATCAGGGTGTTTAGGGATACTTTGTTGTTTATCATGCACTGTGTAAGCTCCTCCGCCTTTCTTTAACTGCACAGAACGCCTTTTTTTTATTTTATTTTAATGCTTCACAAGCTCTTTTATGGTTTATGGAGAAAATCACCACTTGTACTGCGTCACGTATCCACTGGTACTGCACAAGTAGATCTGTTAGAGCACAAAAAGACAAATAGTTACTAGATTAGGTCTTTTCCCTCTTGATACTTGTATGGACGAGTGGAAGAAAAATGTTGCCAAACCTCCCAATATTTCATTTACTAGTACAAGTACCCTCTCAAGTTTCAACTGAGAAGTGTCTGTTGTGAAATAAAGTTTTATCTTTTCCCTAAACACTCTATTTTCCCTCTAGTCTCTCATGTCTCTAAACCACCACCATCGGTATGTTTGACTGGTTCACCGCCCGACCAACCAACACCACAATATCATCAACCTAATCTAGATATTTGGTCTTGATAATTGGCATCAGAGCTAGGGTTTAGGTAACAATTAGGTTGATTTTTGTAAGTGTTTCGTGTCTAAATGTAAGATTTTCTGTCCAATCAGTTCGTATTTTTTTGGTAAAAAAAGTTGTGATTGGGTATTAAAATTTGGGGTTTAAATCCTATATCTTTTGAGGGTAAAGTTTTATAAGTGATTTATACCGAGGTTTCAGTGGTTTTAACTCGTTTTGTGATCAGATTCAAATTGTTAATGCAAATATTAGGATATTTAAACTAAACGGTCTCTTCATTTTTAATAATGACTTGTAATACATAATGTAAAATGCACAAGTTACTCATTACCAAAAATCATCAAAGTATACGGACATCAACATCTCTCGATGTCTCAGGTATGCTTCAACACAAGTTCGAATATGTTTGTTGTGCTACATTATGATCAAACCATTTAACAAACCATAGAGAACATTTAAATAATATTTTGGTATCCCCACGTAAAAGTTTGACGTAAACATTTTTATTTAGACATAAGTTTCAATTTGATGTAAATTATTTAAGGTAAACATAATAGTACCATCAAACTTGATGGATGATCAAGTAATTATTTTTTTCATAAAATGTGACAAAACATTTTTACACAAAATAATTAGACAAAGTATTTCTAATTTTTTTAAAATATTTTATTCAAAATAAATATTCAAAATATGGTTTTTCCTCCAAAAAAACAACCACCTTCACCAGATTTTAACTTCTCCACTAAAAGACAAAAAGAGGAGCGTCGACGGTACTATTAAATATGGACGGTACCCTTAAATAATTAAGGTACCGTCAGTACGTTAGACGCCCATATTTTTTGCTTATGAATAGTGGCTCATTTTACACATTATCACTAACTTTTCACACATGTAAGCCAGATCTTCTCTCTTGTTTAACACAATTTTCATACTTTTAAATCCACCATATTGATAATGATGCTTTTAACATTCATCTATTGCAAGCATACTTTTATGATCCATCCAAGCAAGCTTAGAGATCTTAATATACACAAACATATGAAGATCTACCGCAACAAGATTAGTACACTTGTAATCTTCATGCCTTGAAGGCTTCTTGTCAATCGAAGTTCATCCATATCAAGATTATAGTTCTTGTTATTTAGATTAGGCACTTTGATCCATTTGACTATCATGTCTTGGATCGCACTTTGTACATCCACTATACTTGCTTCTTTGTATAAATCGTGCAGATCTTGTAGATTCGGTTGATGATAAGAATTTATTTGGTACCTTTTTAAGGGGTCATTTAAGCACAAAATTGTAATTATATGATCAAATATTGCCTCAAATAATTTCTTTTTGCATTTTAGGTACTTGGGACGAGAAATCTGGAATTCGGCGCTTTTTGGACGTATTTGGACGAAAAAGTAAAGAAAACAACAAAGTCGCAAAAAAAACCGTCAGAATGGAAGGCTGACGTCGTCACACTTTACTTGGTGACGCCATCACTTGATGAATGGAGCTGCATTATAATCAACACACATCGCTTTAAAAAAACTTTGAAGATTTAACACCTGACGGCGTCAGGTGTATTTTGGAGTAGGGAGTCACGTTTTAAGATTACAAGTGACGGCTCAGAAGACTTATAGAGGGATGACGTCAGGCATAAGCTAACGTCGTCAGAAGTTAACAAATGACGACATCAGAGCGGCGACTTGCATAAGACGAAACCCTAAACATAGCGAGCTGACGGCATCAGGACCTATAACCTGACGCCGTTACAATTGTAAATCTATATATAGTTTACGTTTTATTTCCATTAAGTGTGACATCTTTTGGTAACAAACCCTAGACGATTTTCAAAGATATTGTAAGGCTTTTTCGGCCTTTTCATTCATGTTCAATTGAAGATAAGTTATTCGTTTCATCATTCAATATTTCTATGTGTTGTTTGATTACTTATTTATCTTTTCTTTGCTTTAACATGCTAGCTTAAATTTATTAGTGTTTGCTTAGATCTAATGAAGAATATTGTTTTGTTTTCTAATGTTTAGTTGATTGCTTCGCGTTAGGCTAAGAAAACAGGCTGACCTCTTTATGTAACTAGCTTGAACGTCTAAGAAACGAACCGTAGAGTGCACTATTGGTTTTTCTCGTTGTATTTATTGCATGAATTGAGGCTTGTAGATCCTAGAAAACTTAATAGACTTTAAGGGTTTTAGGAGAGACTAATGTTAATAGAGTTGGGGACTTCGGCACCTCCCCACAACCGATATTAAGGAATACAACGCTTCAACTAAAACAAGGACGTGATAATTCAACAAATCAATAGGAGATAAATAGGGAGTAATTTTATCTAAGTGAACACGTTTTTACCATCATAAGAAGTTCACCAATTTACTTTTCTTGTTTTTAGTTCAATTTATTTCAATTTAAAGTTTTATAAGTAGATTTGGGTTACTTGATTAACAACTAATTTCGCCAACTCTTTCAAAACCGAGATTTTAATTGCTTTTATAAAAATATAAAATTACAAAAAGAATCATCCCTCACCTTTAGACCTAATTTGTCATACAACTTGACCTTTCCACAACTACTGCGAGACTATTCCCCTAGAAAATATTCGCATCAAGTTTTTGTTAGTCCTGAAAATACGCGTGTGTGTGAGATTGGTTCTAGCTAAATTAGAACTCGACATTTAGCTTCGTGTCAGAAAAATATATTAGGCGACGTAAAGGTTTGTTATGTTGGGCCATAAACATAACGAGTTTGCTTGTACCCGAAGAAGAACTCGACATTTAACTTAGTGTCAAAAAATATTGGAAGCGATATTGTATGGTTTTCTTTGCCGAAAATGGAGCTTGCAGATTAGTGAAGTAACTCTCGACTTGGGTACTCGAGGAGTGGACTAGGGCGAAGAGGAGCTTCGTGACCGAACCACTATAAATAATCGTGTACGGTTTGCACTTTGTTTTACTTATCTCTTTACGTTTATTTTTGCATTTATCGAATTACATTTATATTTGTATTGTGTGGTTTGTTGTTTATATTGTGTTGATTATGTTTGAGTCATAGCTTGATGATTATATTCAAGATAATCAACACAATATAAACAACAAACAAAACAATACAAATATAATTGTTAACTTCTAAAAATAGAATACGTAAACTAAAAACTAAAATTTTCTGTTATTCAGACAGTCAATACGCCGTATTCAGTAAAATGAATAAGTCATATTGATTTTTAAAACTAGATATGTTGTATAAGTTTTTAAATTGAATACACAATATTCAAGAATTGAATACGCCCGTATTGAGTGATTCGAACAAAATGTCATGAATAGATTTTTAACGTAAATAGTTAACACGAAAAAAAAAGAAAAAAAGAAAAAACAGACAAGATTCAAAACTAATAAAAAATAAACAAAACACATAAAATAGAACAGAAAGTTAAACTAAAAACATAAAATTCTAATTAAACTAGTAAAAAGATAAATTCACTCCTTGGCAGCGACGCAAAAACTAGATGTGTTCTAATAGGTCACCAAGTTTTATATTTATATTTTGCAGAACTAACCTATGGTTAACACTAGCGGGGCAGTGTATCCAATCAGTTATAGCTTGTGATTGGTAGTACGACTCTTTCGCAAAGAGTGAATTACTTAAATACTAATCTAAAGGTATTCTAACTACTTAATAACCTAAACTAACGCAATGGGGGGTTAAGCCTGAAAGACTGGCACGAGTTTGGATTACTAATTAACTAATAAAGCAAATAAACAAATAAACTAATAAACACAAAGCAAACGACAGTAGGAAAGGTCTAAATCAATAGTAGGAAGAACGTGCTAGCCAAGTTCATCCAACCAATATTAGTGATATATCTTATTATTGCAACATCTACTAACTTATTCCCATTGGTGATTCAAGAATGTAAACAAGGTGGGTCTTCTCCTTTAATCCGAAGCTAACAAGAGGTCAACGCTGTCATAGTTAAAAAATCTTGCATAAAGTTGTCAACTATTATTTATAATCTATCTAGGTGTTACAGGTGGCAACCTAAACTTCTACAAGTTTTACTAACTTACTTGCTTTAACACAAAGCAAACGATAGTAGGAAAGGTCTAAATCAATAGTAGGAAGAACGTGCTAGCCAAGTTCATCCAACCAAATATTAGTGATGTCTTACTAGTGCAACATCTACTAACTTATTCCCATTGGTGATTCATGAATGTAAACAAGGTGGATCTTCTCCTTTAATCTGAAGCTAACAAGAGGTCAACGCTGTCACAGTTAAAAAAAGCCCGCATAAAGTCATTCAACTATTATTTATAATCTATCTAAGTGTCACAGGTGGCAACCTAAACTTCTACAAGTTTTACTAACTTACTTGCTTTAATATTAAAATTGTCTAATCTAGAGCATTAACCTTACTAGTCCTAATAGTTAGAATTTGCAAAGGGACTTTTAATTTACCAATTTATTCAAGTAATCAAATTACAGAAATCAGTCAATATACCAAAAGATCTAGAAAATAAATAAGAACCCAATCAAGCAAGTAAACGAGTATATGCGATAAATATAAATAATATCCAACGAGATAAAACATATCAAAAACAAATGATCTTCATAAAACCAGCGCAGTTGTTCGTATTTCATTTTCTTCTTCCAAGCCCTTCTTTCTTAGAAAGGCACTCATTAACTTAGTTAACACCTAAGGGTGTTGGCCTATAATCTCAGTAATAAAGTATGAAACATAATCAAATCGATTAGGTAATCAAATGATTAAGTGAAGTAATTAGGTTGCAAAGATTTCTCCTAATGAATGAATCAATTTGCAGGACCTTCTTGGATCCTAAAATCGTCTGGAAGTCGAGCTTGGTGGTAAAAATTGGTATCAAATTCGTAATTTAGGTTTCGTATTTATACCTTGTGAAATATGGTCGATACGGCATATTGGATGTCTCCAATACAGCGTATCGGGCTCTAATAGCGTGAGCTCTACGATTAGAATATTCTAGAATAAGTACGGGCCGCTTTTGGATACGGTGTATTGGCTCTATTGGATACACCTTATTGATGTTCTTCCCGTCTTGGGTAATCAATTGAAGACTGGATACGCCGTATTGATAAGGGTGAATACGACGTATCAGGCTCTAATAGCGTGAGCTCTATGATTAGAATATTCTAGAATAAGTACGGACCGCTTTTGGATACAGTGTATTGGCTCTATTGGATACACCTTATTGATGTCCTTCCCGTCTTGCGTAATCAATTGAAGACTCGATACGCCGTATTGATAAGGGTGAATATGATGTATTGGATGTCTTAACAATGGACTTTGCTTGATTTATTTGTTTTAGCTCCAAATCACATCCATTTTCTTAACTTCTATCAATTGCCACGATATTTACTGAGATTAACAAAAGTGAACAATTAAGTACCAATTCTCACATAAATAACATAAAAAAGGCAATATAAACGGAATAAATGATGCGTATATTTAATACTTATTTGATGTCATCACTCTCCCTATACACGTGCTTATGAAGTTTCAAATTTGCAAATGATTTTGCACATGGAGGGATAGGTACTTACATTTGCCATTTCGAGCCTTGATCACAATTTAATCACGTTTTATCCCCTCAAAAATAGCATATCTGTGATATTTTTTTATATCAAGTGATTAAAAAATATGTTTTAAGAAAGTTTATGGAGAGAATAATGGATCATCTTTGTATGAGATATGGAACATTGTCTATTTATACTCCATCTAAAAAATGTAGTACACTTTGAGGTACTTTTAAGAGAGTTTGTGGAGAAAGTTATCTTGGTACCGATTGTGAAATATTTTGAAAAGTCTTTTTGAAAAATCTTGAGAAATTGTACACAAGATTATGATGATTTCTCACCATTTATAGAAATTAGCACACGTACACTAGGGTCCTATTTTTTGAAATTTACTGTGCACTGAAATGTACATAAGTCATATTGAAGAACGAGTCATAAGCTGAAATGCTTAAAAGTCATTTTTAGAATTTTTTTTTAGACGGGATTCAAAAGGCTCCGACGCAATGCGCAACAGCCTAATTCCTCGTTAAAAACAAAAAACAACCAAACTTCAAATTAATCTAGACATAATTTTTACCTAACACCACAATTTCAAAAACCTCCAAATATTTTTTTGTAAGAGATTACCTGTTTATACATAACATTAGGCACATGCGTAAGCTCTTCTTCGTTCTTGATAACACTTAAAGCGCGCTTTCATCTCAAATCACTGAGGCTACAAAGTCGTCTGCACAAGATTTTACCTAACATTACAATTTCAGAAACCCTCAAATATTTTTTTGTAAGAAAGTACCTACTTATATATTAGGCGCGTGACCACCGAACATTTGCCATACGAGTACCCTCTTCTTCAATCTTAGCCGCAGCCACTACACAATGTTCTAATAAGATATGAAATTATAGATTAGTGATGAGTGAAAGAAAAAAACTTGAGTCGTTGATAAAATACGGGTTTGACAAACTAAAAGGTTCCAAAAAAGGGCCAGTTACTTGTAACTTAACCACAATCAATGGCCCAACAACTCAAATTTAAAACCACAAAACGACATTGTAAACAACAAAATGATGTCGGTTCTTTTTTTTTTTTTTTTTTTTTTTTTTTTTTTTTTTTTTTTTTTTTTTTTTTTTTTTTTTNATTTAAGAAAGAAGAACATACAAAACTGAAATTGTCGGCTTCTTTATAAGTCCACAAAACCACAACCATTCATTCATTCATCCTCACCCCCTTTAGGCAAATCAAATTATAAGATGGGATCACTCTCTCAATTCATAGCACACGTTTACACACTTTTCTTAGTGTTCTTCACTGTCCTCTTCCTTGAACTCGTAATTCTATTTCGTTCAATCACCAATATTATCTTAACAACCACCGAAAACAACCACCCAATAACCGACGAGCAATACCTTAAACACATCGAACAAAACAACCCAACAAGCATCTACAAAGCCAAAGGAACAGAACCCAAAGAGTGTTCTGTTTGTTTGTCGGTATTAGATCATGGTGATGAGATAAGAAAGCTTAAATGCAAGCACACGTTTCATAAGGTTTGTGTGGATAAGTGGTTGGAACAAGATAGACCCACGTGTCCTATTTGTCGTAGGTTGGTGTTGCCAGAATCTATAGTTGTTAGATATAGTCAACGACTTCAGATTCAACCGAATCATCATCGTAGGAGGGATCAGTTTTATGGTGGAAGTGATGAGGAGTTGATTTTGTTGTTGACATCTTTACATGGTAATTACATGCGTAGGTTTATGTAACTTTTGTAATAGTAACTTTTTGGTGATATAAAAGCCTCTCGATTATGGTATCTTTTTTGTTACGATTTTTAATAGTTAACCAAAATGCACAAATTAACTAATTGGTTTTCTTGTGTAAATTCTTAACATGCGGATTTAAAATAAAAGGTGTTTGATGTACTTGATCCAAGTTGGCATGCTGCCTAACTTAACTTGAATGCTTTGAATATTTGTATTGTTTCCAAACATTTATGTTGTAATTGATGTGAGGTGTAACGATAAGTCTGTTATAGATTGCAACATATTGTCCAAGTTGGGTGTTAGTTTCTTGACTTTTTTACTCTCAAATGGATGTGACATTCTTATATCTTTTCTTTTGTGTGCGTCACAAATCATTAATAGAATCATAATTAATTAACTGACTCTTTGGTCATCTAAAGAATTACTACATGCTTGCATGTGTTTTGTTTTAGATAATGAGAACCCCATAGCTATGATGTAATATTTTGATTACTATGTGTGTATAAAACGTTTTTACGAGTTTATGTACGGTTGTGAGATTGGTGTTTTAACTTAAATATTATCTTGACCAACGCATACATGCAGGTAAGTATGCAACCAAAACAATATTTAACCTCAAACAAACTGGAAGAGAAGTATAAGTTTTAAGTAATAGAAAATAAGAAATACAAAAAGCAAAGAGAAGAAAAACTGAGATTGGGCGAGTGAGGGAGGGTGGACCGATAGACTGGAAAATGTGTGGGATGGACAGGAAAATGTTGTGAGAGTCGAAGATTAAGAAATAATAAATTGAAATCCTACATTTAGAAAGGAAAATGTTAACCATCCTATAGTTAGAAGAAGCTTTCACTATCATCCTATAATTAGTACAACTTTTCAAAATCATCCTACTTTAAGAATTTACTCTATTATTTCTTTATACATTCTACACTTTTCATTTAAAAACATTATATCAAAAAACTTCAAAAACCAAAACACCGAAAACACGTAGCAAACACTCCAACACCAAATTCAATTTTTGTTTGGGTCACTCACAAACCGTTATGTTTCAACTCGCAAACTTTGTATACTGATGCGTGGTTTTGCAACCTTACAACAGGTTTTACCTCTCGAGAGATCTCAAGAGGCTTACAACCCCACCAGGCAGTGTACTTGACCGATGTAGTATAGTGTAGTGGTAAGTACGGGGGATTGATCGTTCTCCACAGGGAATAGTGTTCGATAGGTATGAAAAACTACTCTAATAGGTCTAAGGGTGAGGGAAGATTATTTTTGTATTTTTTATATTTTATGAAAGCAAGTAAAATCTCGGGTTTGAAGGAGTGGACGGAATTACTTGCTAGCCAACTAACCCAAAAACTACTATTGCAAATAAAATAAAATAACAAGAAAATAAAAGGTTGTGAAACTTATATGGAGACAAGTGTGTTTACTTAGATTTCCTTACTCCCTAACTATCTTTTACCGGTTAGTTAGTGTATATTAATTGCGTGGATGACGGGTGTATTCCTTAATATCATTCGTGGGGTGGCGTACGTACTTCCCCAACTCTATAAGCTCCTACTTCACTCCTATGTCGAGCCTGCTAAGAAGCTCCTAACATGGGATCATTAGAATTCGCTCATGCATTAAATACAACCATAATAACCTAGTACGCATTGGTTCATGTTTCTTAAGACGTTCAAGCAAGTTACCGTATAGGAGGTTAGCTATTTTTCTTAAGCCTAACATCGATAAACAATCATCCAATACAATTAATAACACACCAACAACCAATAATCAATAGTTAGGTTTCATTATATCTAAGCAAACACAAGATAAATCTAGCCTAGCATGTTAATTGAAAGACAAGCATAAGATACAATTAACCAACACATAGACATATTGATTAATTTGAAGGGAGACTTATCTTTAATTGAACATGGAAGAATCAAGGGTGAAAAACCCTTGAAAAAGCTGACAAAATCGTCTAGGGTTTGTTCCCAAAAAGTTGCACACTAATGAATGAAAAATAGAAAAGTATATATAGAAAATACACTCTGACGGCGTCAGCTTATAGGTCCTGACGTCGTCAGCTCGCTGCCTCTAGGGTTCTCGGGTGGCCTAGATCTACTTCTGACGCCGTCACTTGTAAACTCGCTCTGGGCCGTCTCTCTTTAACTTAACACCTGACGGCCTAGGATCCATAACACCTGACGCCGTCAGGTGTAAACATCACATTTTCTTCTTTGGGTGTCACGTATACTCAGAATCCACTCATTTGTCTTGGTTGGCTGACGGCGTCACCTTGTGACTCTTACGCCGTCAGGAAGGATTTCCAGCATTCTTTTGAGACTTTGTTGTTTTTTTCACTTTATGCTCCAAAAACGTCCAAAATGATGTGTTTTCCAGAATTCTTCTCAAAAGTACCTAAAATGACAAAAGGAACGATTTAAGGCAATATTTGATCATATTAACACGAATTAGGGCTTAAATGACCCCCTAAAACGGGTACACTTTTCACCTCATCAAATACACTTACACTTGAGATTTGCTTATCCTCAAGCAAATAGGCTTTTATTCCAATCAAAATATGAGTTAGGGGTCAGTTAACACTAATATAAAAGTAATTACAAGAAATAGTTACTCGACCCTAATCATAATAAGCACGGATTTCATACACAAGCACCTCACAAATAATGTTTGGATACTCTCATCTCTCGGGTGTTATAAACCTATACAACTACATTTGAAATGGAATAAAATCACTCAGTACCTTTCATAGCAAATAGATTACCATAGGCTTGGGAGAGGATCAATTACTCCTCTACTAGGCGTAAGCACCTAAGATAAACTTTCAAAGAGGGCTTTCCAAAGGGTTGTAATGTAAGGTGTAGAGATATGATAAACACGGTTTGGTTAGAATAAAGGGTATTTTACTGGTGGCAAGTTAATTATCATGATCAAATACATGTACTATACAATGTTGCTAAGCCAAGACTCGACTTAACTTAAGCTAAAAACGAAATAACAAAAACATAAACAAACATAAAAAGAAACGGGATGGTAGTCCGTATGTTTTTCTATTTCTCTTTTTCTCATTTTTTTGTATTGTTCTNTTTGCATACACTCTTGCCCTACCATCAAAAATAATACATCATAGGGGCCTCGGTTCTCCCCTTACACTTGAACTTTTACATACTTTACAAATAACTAATCTAATGACTCGAATTAAGATAATCGAAAAACTTGGAGTACTTTTTAAAATATTTAGCACATATGGGGGTAATAGTGATGTTCTTCCCCATTACTACATTAAACTAGTACTTTACCCATGAGTCCCAATCGTCCCAAAACAATATGTACAAGATATGACTCGACTTAGCAACCATGTAATCAATTAGATAAGTAACAAAGGGTTTAACACAAATGTTGTCACAATAATGCACTAAAGATGAGTGCATACAAGGTGGGCTAAGGCGATTTGGGTGTACATTTAAGTAGGGTGTAACAAATTCTCACTTTGAGTAAGATGTTCAAAGGTCGAAACGAAAAGATAGGCTCTGAGGGGTGTACAGGGGTATCGTGTACCAAAAACGGGTACAACGCAAAGGGTGTGGGAGAATTACTTGACCAATGTAGCCAACGTAATTATAACAAAAACACGGGTGTAAAACAAGGGGTTAATCCTAATGCCTCTTATCATGTAGTAGATCTAACTACACGAATGTAGTCTCACTTATGGATTTGAGATGGTCCTAACGCAAGTTCTAGAATCTAAGTGCTACCGGTATACACATCATAGCATAAATGCTTTTCCTACCAATTCTAGGGGCGAACCTCACATATTTGGGGCGGAAAATTTTTTAGTGTTA
>LBNU01021146.1:57957-72583 GCA_014162995.1 Artemisia annua
GTTAGGTTCACAAAGATGCTTATCGAACACTTCTGTGAGAAAACACCTGATTTCATCAAAAGAATGCATGATCGAACAGAACCCAAAGACATCTACAACAATGACTTCAGGATCTCCTTCGTCAAAACCATCAGGTTCGTTCCAAGGACGAAAGGAATGAGGATCCCAGACCACTTTCTGGATGAAGAGATTCGAAAGACACAAAACTTCAAGATTTATGATAAAGCCTTTCAAACTGGGCAAGTTGGTCACACTGGTGAAGAAGAAGAACCAGCTTCCATTGTTCAAACCCGAAACAAAAGAGGTGGCAAGACAGGAAGTACAAGCAGTACCACAACCTCCCAACAATCTAAAACTGTACCGAAACCATCCACCAGACCAAAGAGGAAAGCTGCTCCAAAACAGATTCCTCAAGATGAACCGTCAGCTTCATCGTCAGAAACAGAAACTGAATCTGATTTCGGTTCTGAATCAGATGACGAAGAAGACTTTGAAAGAAGATCTAACGCACAGGATGATGAAGAGGAGTTTCCTGGACTCGAACTTGCTAAACAAATAAGTTAGGAAACATCTCAGAAGGAACAAAGGAAAGGAACAGGGATCACCATTAATGAACCCAGTGGTGATTCATGATGAAGAAGAAGCAACTGAACCAGTTGGTGAACCACTAGTCGACAAACGCAAACTAAAAAGCGTTATTGTCGATCCTAGAGCAGAAGAAAAGCAACACTTGAAAGAATTAAGAGAAGCTGCACTCCTCAATCTCCAACATCCCCATCCTCATCAACGACCGCTCAACCTAGAGGCACAAAAGGGTGGCTCAAGTAGCACTGTAGTTCCTCCTTCATCACGGACTGAAACAGAACAACGTGATCCAGAAGGGAACATAATTATGAAGGAAGCTACAGAGGATGATGCTGAGAAGGAGCAAACTGAGTTTTTCACAACTGAGTTCATTGATCAGGTTCATAGGGAAGAAGAGCTGAAAAAGAAAGCAAGTGAAGAGTCTGAAAAAGATGAAGAATTCTTTGACACCGATCAATTCATCGATACACAATCTCAGTCACCTTCAAAGGATCCTCCGATTCCCTCAGGCACACCTCCAAGGGATCCTTCACCTCCTCCATCAGAACCTGACCACGAATCATCTTCATCATCATTACATCATTCATCTCCACCACCAACAAAGAAAACATCAAAAGACAAATCAATCAGGAAGAAGAAGGGAAGCAAATCATCTTTGACAGCATCCCAAAGGATCAGACGAGCTGTTGCTATGACTAGGCAAAAGAAGAAGGAGACACAACCTCAAGATGGAGACCTTAAAGACCAAGTTCAAAAGCTCTCAAAACAGGTCAAAACCTTGAATACTCAAGTCAAGGATCTCTAAGACTCTACGGGATTGGTTCAAAAACTACTTCAAGCAGATATGAGCAGGATGATCAATGAATACACCGCCGAATACCTTAACGATAATCTTACTGCAATTGCTCAACCAGAAGTGTCAGAACTTCTTGAGCCAATTCGTTCAGAGTTGAATACCAGGATCAAGCATAGAATTCAACGCATGCTTCAGTCTACTCCTTTCTACCTCCGCACAGACAGGTCTCCTCCATCACCAAGTGAACTTTCAACCGAACAACTACAAGCCCTGTTAGCTGCTAAGCTCAGAAATAAGGAAGACAAGACTCCTGAAGAATCAACAATGTTTGAGGCACTCCAAACTATTGCCTCAAAAGAGTCATGCAAGGAAGCCGCTGGCAAACACAAAAGACAAAGGAAGGATGATGATCCTGATGCCGATCCCAAAAGCAAGAAATCAAAGACATCAGAAGGACCATCGTCTTCTCATAAGCCAAAGAAGACTTCCAAGACTCCACCATCAAAGCAACATGCACCTGCATCAGGCTCCGGTCCAACTCAGTCAGAAGAGCCATTTATGCTTCAACCAACTGACATTCAGGAAGAACCCGAATCATCAATCCCCGAATCACAAATTCCCGAATTTCAAGCTGGTCCATCATCAACTACAAAGACCAAAGAGAAAAGGAAATCCACAAAGTCAAAGAAGAAGAAGAAGAAGTCTACTCCTTTCTCATGGTTAGATGTGGAAGAAGCTCCTCAATCTGATTGGCTGACCGAGATGATCAAAGCACAACCACCACTTGAAGCCGAAGATCCACTGCCTGGAAATACTTTGCAGATGACTCAAAGTATCATAACGGAACTTCAAGTTGATAGGTTAACCAAAGCTGAACTGAAAAGGATCAACCGTGAAGCTATGGACTTTTTGAAGAAGAGATCAGGGAATAAAGTTGAACTCGAATACCAAATGGAGAACATTGCCTGCGTACTTTCTGGCACGCTCGACTGGCTCAACCCTGAATCCAACATCGACACAGAAAAGAAAGACAAAACTCCCTACTTCACTGACTGGACAAAACCATTGCCTCTTCTAGGCTTTCCTGAGAAACCCAAGATTCCATACCGACACTTCTTCAACAACGACCTCAGATACCTTCAACACGCTCACGAAACTTCCAAGGAACGATACGCATCTTTACTGATGATTTCCGTTCCAGCTGCCAGATACAAATTACCAGACATTGAAGAGACTGCACCAATTTTCAGCAAATCAGTTGTCACCTACAACAGGGACGCTCTTCTCGGTATTCAACATTGGCCTGAGAAACGAAAACTCGGCTACACCTACAGATTACATCTCAAGTCAAGTGAAAATGTGAAGCAACCGCTTCGTATCGTTGCAATCATGGAAATCGTTGAAGAGAAAATATTCAACTACGCTTTCATCGTCAAGAGACTGGATGAGAAGCGATACAAGTTTTGTGAAGCAGACTTCCCAGATCTGAACCTGAACGACATCGAAGACATGTATTTGCTAAAGGTTCAAGGAAAGATGCTCAACTTCGAAAAAGATACAAAATACAACTTCATTGCGTCTCTACTACTCTACATCAGACGGGTTATAGTTCAAGAAAGAGTGGAAGATCTTCAACTAGGCGTGGAAAGTTATCAAAACAACATCAACCTCACCAAACCACAACTCATATTTCTAGGAATTCTAGAGCTATCACAGTACACTCTCGTGCAACAACCATCATTTGGAGTCATCTACCTCAACAAGAAGAATAAACTTCGTCTTACGAGGTTCGATGAAATTCCGAAGTTTTGTGACGAGACACTTCAAAGAGTTCGTGATGGGTTGGCAGAAAGGTTGGATGATGAAAAGAAGAGGTTAAAAGAGGGTCGAGAAACAAGGTGGAAAGCTAATGGACGAAGAATGATTCGCAACTTTGTCCATACCATTGAAGAGAGGTTCTACCGTCGTCAACAGATCAGAAGGTTGGAAAGCTACATTGGTGTTCGTCCTTCATTTCCGGTCTTGACATTTAGACGACCGGATCCAAAGTTCACAGACTTTGATGCATAGCCGAATGATGAACTTCAGCTCCCATTCTTCCGGTACCAACATTTCAATATTTTCATTTTGAATTGATTTGTAATTGCTACGGCTTGTGCACACATAACAGTGTACAACCCGCACTTTGTACTTAAAGGACCCTGTGGTACGCATCAGTGCCACAATCCTCATATAAGGAGCAAAAGCTTCTTACTTTTGAGTAGAATTAATCTAACTTTTCATGATTTCTACAATTCTGCTCAAAAGACAAGTATTACACCTCAATAAGTAATCACTTGTTGAGGGGGTACCTGATCTCAAATATCGTTCTTAAATCTTAAAGTCTTGTTGATTTCTCCTCATAAGACTCAAAAAGGCATATTTTAATCAAAACATTTACAAAAACAACATTTGATATGCTATTTTTGAGGGGGAGAAGAAGAAAAGTGATTAAAATATGATGTCAAAAGTCTTATCTTGTGCGAGCTCGACTCAGAATTGACCCACGAATTGACGAAACAACAAATGTTAGTATTCGAAAGGATTTATCCGAGTAGAAAGTACCGTTTCGAGAAACTCTTTCTAGACGTTTACTTTGACGGGTCTAACTTCCTTTTAGGAATGTTAACAACTTCAAGTTAGTTATTAGGGCTAGTTATCACCTAAAAACTGATAACGCATCCCTTTAACTAAGCAACGTAAACGTGTCCCTCGGGTACATGTCTATTAAGAGTGGATCAATTTAAAAAGTGCCAACTCTTCCCGCATATGCAAATTTCTAAAAACATTCATAAGCATATGTGGAGGGGGAGTCTTTCATAAGAAATCCAAAACCTCAAAGTGTTAACAAAAGTTTTATACTCATAAACACTTTGAGAGATTTTCTATGATTTGGTTCAAAGGCATCAATAGGATAGTTATGGAGTTACAAGGTGACTAAGGATAGGAATAACCGTCCTAAAATCCGCCAGAACCGGAGGGATCTACCCAAGGACATCACCAATAGTTAGAAATTAGAAGTCCTTAGGTATGATATAACAAAAGGAGAAGAGAATGAAAGGAGAAAGAAGGGGTTGAAGAATTAAAAAGAAAATGATTAAAAAGGGTGAAAAGAAATAGCCCTCCATTTTATCAACCTTAGGTCAGACACCGGGTTCAATTCATATGCTACTGGTCGTTGCTAAGGCGACACCGATATTGAAGATAAAGACGTCATGGACCCAGTGACGCAATGCACCTAAACCTTCTTAGCCACTCAGGTATCTCTCAAAAGATGTTTGTTTCATTCTCACGGGGAATCAATGTAATCTATCGATCGTCTATTAGAGATGGTTGATATTGAAACAGGAGGCCCTCTGCTCCATGCCTCCGCATAGGAAACCAAATGTGCACTTATCGAGTCTAGAGCCACGAGATAACATAAAAGATCTCTTAGGAACACACAATACTTCTACACTAAGTGTCCTGCATCACTGGACACTAAGTGTAAATTTATCGAGTCTTTCGTAGATCTTAGCAATCTGGCTTGAACGTTTATGAGGGATTTACTTATGTATTTCTCGAATGATTGAACGGAAATCCTGCCAGGGTCAACATCAAACAACCCTGACAGCAGGTCACTTCGGTGATTCCTTGTGGATTACGCTTAGTGTGTTCGATGGTTTCAAACGGTCTACAGTCGTGGGGTGATCTCCAGCGACTCACCTAATCGTGGGTGTACGTATGTATGTCTGTGTAAGCCCTCTAGGGGGTATCCGATTAGGAACGGCCTTGGTAAGGATTAGAAGGAGTCTTCACACTGTGCTGTTGACGAATTCTAATTCCGAACCTGTAAGTACCGGATGTATTATTGCTAACTGTTTCAATGCAGGTACAACCACCATCCTGAACACCAGCTTCCACATGCTCATACTTGCATCTCAACAAATATGAAAGCTCTCATGAAAGATCGAAGCAACATTCAAGTCAAAGATAGATTCCATGCCAAAAGAATCTACAAAGTGATAAGACAACGATCTAAAGCAAAGCAACGTTCAAAGAAGAATTCTACGTCAACACTAAGAATCTTCATCAATGAAAAGAGAGCTACACACGAATGAAAGTTTCAAACGTCAAAGATGTATAAGCATGTCGGAAAGATGCAGATCCACTATGGTCTAAGAGAGTGACGAATGGTAGATTACGACATCAATTGATCACTATCACATCATCAAAGATAAAGAACAAAGAGCGATAAATAATTTATACTTATTATCTTTTGAAGACATCTGAAGCTATAAAAGTCAACAACTAAAGTCGGAAGACAAAGACGTCAAGCAACCTCAAATGACCGTGACGAATATCACTCCTTCATAACCGATCCTTAGGGGGAGATTGTTAGGATCTAAGTTTATCAACGTTTATCAAGTCTCGGTTATTTCAGAACATGTAATAGGTTGCTAGTTTACTTAAGTTATTCATGTAATCATTTAGAGTCCAAAACACGTCCAATGGGCCTAAAGCCCACGAATTAAGAAAGATAGGGAGGAGAGGAGTGTTGCCCTACTCCTCACCTATAAATAGGACTCATATGTTATCATGTAACTTGTTGGTTATTTCAATATCATAAAGAAATTCTTGCACTTTTATTCTTCTCATTTGATCTAATCAACCAAACTCTATTTCTCATCTTATTTCTATCAAATCAATACTTGTTTTTACAATATGGTGACCTAACACAAGCACTCACATATGACAACTGGATTGAATCAATGCAAGAGGAATTCAACCAATTCAAACGCCTTGAAGTGTGGGAATTAGTTGAACGACCAGATGGAGATTACGTCATTGGATTGAAATAGATTTGGAAAAACAAGTTGGACGCAGATGGCACAGTTATTCGTAACAAATCCCGATTGGTTGCTAAAGGATATTCTCAGGAAGAAGGAATTGATTTTGAGGAGTCTTTTGCACCAGTGGCTTGACTCGAAGATGTTCGCATTTTCTAGCATACGTTGCTCACAAAAACATGGTTGTTTATCAAATGGATGTGAAAACGGCATTTCTGAACGGTGAGTTACGTGAAGTGGTCTATGTTAGTCAGTCAGAGGGATTCGTCGACCCAGAGCATCCTAATCATGTCTACAGACTTAAGAATGCTCTTTACGGTCTCAAACAAGCCCCAAGGGCATGGTACGATAAACTTACTGCTTTCTTGCTTGCTAATGTGATAGGGTCGTTGTGAGGCCCACCAAAAATTATTTGTAAAGATGAGGGAAAGATAAGGATACAAACCTAAATACCTAAGTATCGCGGTAAGTATTGATCTCCCAGGTTGTCGTTCTAAAGGAATGATGAATTTGAGAAGCGCGTTTTAGTTCTAGTTGGATGCTTAGATATTGCTATTTTTGTGATTTAAAAAAATTATAGACTAAAGAAAATCTAAATGGAATACTAAGACAAATAATAACTAAGGAAAAATAACAACTAAAAGGAATACTAAAGGCAACTAAGGCAAAATAAAACTAAAGAAAGCTAAGGAATAAACTACGAGATAGGCTAAAATGATAAGGGAAAATATATAAAGGAGGAAATATACTTGTTTGGATTATGGTTGATTCTTAGTGATGACTAATTGGTAATTTGGATTGGATGATTAATAAATTAAGATAAGAAATTTGACCATTGGATTAAATTAAATGCTAAATCAATTTTATTAGTCACGGGTTCCGTTTACCCAATAAACTCGAAAAAGAAAGTAATTTAATTCAAACAACGATAATCCACAACGCTTTTTTAAAACCGATTTTTATAAAATTCGTTTAAATTAATTAATTACTTAAAAGCTTTTGACTTTAAAAAGATAATCAATTTCTAAAATCTTACATGGTTCCATTTTTCAATTTTAGTTAAAATAAATTTTATAATTTTTAAAACAATGTTTTCGGGATTAGCGTTTGAATCAAAAGTCCTAACTTAATTCATAACAATACTCTCCAAATCACTAATTAATCACCACCTCATATCAACCCATCACCAAACAAGTATACAAATAAATCTATACTAACATCCTAAATAAAACTAAAAAGATAGCATAACTAATTAAACTAAACATGACAATTGACAAAAATAAAGAGATTAATGAGAAAGGATTAGAAAGCACCGTAATTTGATAAAGAAATGATGACGACGAAGCAAATACTAAACTAAAACTCATTCAAGCTCCATAATTAACCCAAATACTCTATTATAACCCATAATCTTCGATTAATCTTCAATATCTTGAAACTTTATTTAATTTTGAGATGGAGAAAGGATAAAGTTTGCAACTTTTTAATTAAGGAAGATTAAAAATTTATAAAGCTTGAATTTTAAAACTAGATTAACACTAAAAATGCAAAAAGATTGAAACTTTAATAAAAGGACTTGACGAAAATGAGTTTTATAACTAAAAGATTCAAACTTTATAAATTTAAATGACTAAATTTGATGATTTTCACAAAAAGATTAAGACTTTATAAAATTTAAACAATAAAAGTGCTAAAGATGTTGATTTTTATAAATAAATAAGAAAAATATTAAAACTTTAAATGATTAAAACACTAAAAATGCTAAAGACGTCAAACTTTACTAAAATACGCTAATGTTAAACAAAATTAAGCTAATGAAAAAAGTAATTAAGCTAAAATACTAATTTGATAAAGTCTTGAAATATAAAACACATCTACACACATTAAATGTGTGTTATTACAAAAAGGTTATAATTATTACATTCTTAATTAAAAGTAAATGACAATTTAGATGAGAGTAAAGATAAGAAAAATAAAAAGTTGCGTATCTTAACTTTGGAAAAGATTAAAGACTCACAATTAATGCTAATGATTAGTAAGACAGTTACAAATGAAAATGAAAGACTAGAAATAAAAGTTGCAGCGTAGTAAAAAAAATGAGAGCCCCCTTTCTGCTAGCACTCTGGTCGAATAAATAGTATTCCAATTTGACCGTTGGTTTCCTCTTGCCCGTTACAGACAAGTGATATTCTGACCGTTGGCAGGTTGAATTTTTGGGCCGGGTATGGACTATGATTGTAGGCTCGAATATTAGCTTTCATCAATGTTAAATCTTGGGCTTTATATATCATAAGTAAACTGAATCATGGGCTTCTTCTTAATAATACTTGGGCTTCATGACTTGCAATAATCTTCATCTTACTTGGCTTATTCCATTGAGCTTTATCTTCGGGCTTTAATTGGGCTTCCACTTAAGTTCGATAAATCATTGAATAAGCTCCAAATTATCTTCTAAAAATCTTTAATATCTTCTAATCTTCAAATAATCATCAGTTTGCTTCACTTTTGCTCCAATAATTCTCCAACGGTACCTTGATAAATAAAATAACAATAGACGTAATATTTGTAATAAAAAGCATAATATTGTTAAATATATTAGCATAAATGGGGGGCATTTTTGGTAATAAAACATGTATAATCGTGATTTCATCACAATGACTTTACTAAAGGTTTAATAGATCCAACTTTGTTTATCCAAAAACACGGGGATGATGTTTTAATTATGCAAATATACGTTGATGACATTATTTTTGCTTCTACACATAAAAAGTACTCAAACGCTTTTGCAAGACTAATGAAACAAAATTTTGAAATGTCTATGATGGGTGAACTTACGTTCTTTTTAGGACTACAAGTTCATCAGTCACCCCGTGGGATTTTCCTTAGTCAGTCTAAATATGCTCTTGAGATTATTAAGAAATATGGCATGACCAGCTGTGATACTTACAATACCCCAATGGCCAACGCAACTAAACTAGATGCGGATTTACATGGGAAACCTGTTGACCCCACAAAATACCAAAGTATTATTGGGTCACTCATGTATCTAACTGCTAGCAGACCAGATATTGTATTTGCTGTATTTATGTGCTCTCGTTATCAGTCCCGTCCTACTGAACGTCACCTCAATGAGGCTAAAAGAATCCTTCGGTACATAAAGGGAACCATTAACATGGGGATCTGGTATTCGAAGGATTCTGGTTTTGAACTAATAGCCTTTTCAGATGTTGATCATGCAGGGTGCATAGACACACGCAAAAGTACTTCTGGTGGTTTGCAGTTTCTTGGAGATAAACTTGTGTCTTGGCAATCGAAGAAGCAGGATTGCACATCATTATCATCTACGAAGGCTGATAATGTAGCCATGTCTGCTTGTTGTGCTCAAGTCATCTGGATGCGAACACAGCTAATGGACTACGGTTACTTATTCAACAAAATCCCGATGTGTTAGGAATACGATTTTTGTATAAGAAAGATTCGGTCACCCCAGATACGATTAAGCATTGTTTAGCTCGTAGTATTTATAATAGTTAGTAAAACGTAGATTAGAAGTAGTTAGTATTCGCGGAAGAAGGACGGGTCTTTACCCACTGTATACCTGATCCGCAGCCCAAGTGGCAACCAACTCATGTACATATAAAAGGCCCTCTCCATCCTTGGAGAGGGTGCACCTCTCATAATCTATTTTCTTTTTTTGGTTTTCTCTCTTGGTGCCATCTTCTTTCTCTCTCTACTTTCTCTCTCTATATTTCTTCTTCTTTTCTTCCTTCTTGAAACGATCCAACCATGTACACCATACGAGTTTGATTATATGTGATATCTTACAATTGGTATCAGAGCCAAGGTTTCATCTTAGGGCCTTAGATTCACGGATTTGTGGGTGGTTTTGTGGTTATACTTGGTTAGAATAAGTTTCTATAGAAAACACCTTGGTTTGATCTTTGTGATGTTAAAGAATGTGTTTTGATTGTACTTTTATGCTTAGGAGGGTTGTAGTTACATAGGTTTTGTGTTGGAATAGTTATATCAGTCCTTGGTTTGATTTGGTGAATGATTTAGTAGGTGTTGCTTAGTGGCGATTAAGTTTTCTGTGGTAGTTCTCTTGGTGGCGATTAAGTACAAGCAGCGTTTTTCTCGTGGCGATTAAGTACAAGTTGACAGCGACTAGTTTGGACTGTAGTATCATTTTGGCGATTATCTTAGTGGCGATTATCTTTTTCTGGCGATTAACCTTTTGAGGCGTTTNTGGTTTGATTTGGTGAATGATTTAGTAGGTGTTGCTTAGTGGCGATTAAGTTTTCTGTGGTAGTTCTCTTGGTGGCGATTAAGTACAAGCAGCGTTTTTCTCGTGGCGATTAAGTACAAGTTGACAGCGACTAGTTTGGACTGTAGTATCATTTTGGCGATTATCTTAGTGGCGATTATCTTTTTCTGGCGATTAACCTTTTGAGGCGTTTAACTTTGGTGGCGTTGAACTCTGTTAAGCGTTTAACTTGTGTGGTGATTAACTTTTGTGGAGATTAACTGTTGTAGCGATTACTTTGTGTGGCGATTATCTTTGTGGCGATTATCTCCTCTGGCGATTAACTCTCTGTGGTGATTATCTTTGTGGCGATTATCTTTTGGTGGCGTTTACTTTTGTGTGGCGATTAACTCTTGCATTATGATTAAGTTCTAAATCCTAGCTTAGAATCCATACTTCATCTTTCGGTTTCCTCTGTTGACTTTAGTAAAATCCCGGGAAAGAATCTATTTTTCGGTTTAAGTCACGAGTTGTAAAATCCCGTTAAACATCGCATCATGACTACTGTTACATCAATTGATGACATCCAAGCTGCTGGGTCCGATACTCGACCTCCTATGCTAGATAGAACTGACTATGAGTCTTGGTCACAAAGAATTCAGATTGACAATCTTAACAAGTCCTGAAACTCAAAAGAAGTGTCATAGTATAATGTAGTAGAGGGACGGATAAAAGGATACGACAAGTTTTATTCATTTTGGGTCTTTTCAAATTTTTTATTTTTTTTTATTTTTTTTTTATTATTTTTTTTTAATAGAAATAAAGAGATAAAAGAAAAAGGATAATAAGAACCGGGTTGCCTCCCGATAAGCGCTTGTTTTTGTTAACCGAGTCATGTAGCTTGACTCGACCCCGAATTTAATTGTTCTTGGGGAAGCAAGTGGAAAAATAATCTCCATCGGACTTTCGTTCAAGAGGTTTGGATAAACATTGAAGCACATGAAAGTTCCACACCGATGAGATACCCACGGTTCTAGGAAATTATAAGCGGTGATACCGGGGTCAAAGATGATATCCTCACTCCCGATGTAGTGAAGAAGAGGAGAAATAACATTAAATGTGAAGAAGGGAAGAAAGATTTTGATAACAATCAGAATAAGATCTTCATTTTCGAAAGCAAATTTATCATTAACGCTCTTTTCAACAAATACCTCGGGAGGAAGGGTCGGGATTGTTTCTTCAATAAACAAACTCTTATGATAGAGTGCTCCTCCCCCCGGGTCAGGATCTTCCTCAAAATGATCATACTCCGATGGAGATATGAAATGAGTGAGTTCATCGGAGAACACCTTGTGAAGAGAATCACTTTTATGAAGTACATCTTTGGGCACGGGCTCCAGAAGGATATAAGGAAGCGGGACTTGTGCGGTACTTTGTGGGCTATAAATCTGCACCTCGTCCATATCAACTTCCGTGTCTGACTCATCAAATATTTGATTATCTGTGATTAAAGTAAACTCAGAGTCGAAATCAAATAAAGGATTCGTGATGGTTGTTTTAAACATTTCCGTATCGAAAGGTTTCTCAGATACCCTTTGGATTGGAACAAGGTCATCAACATCCTCAAAAGGATTGACCTCGATTTCCTTGTCCCCCATTGACAAGGTATCTAAAGATTCCTCAAGAGGAGCAACTTCGAGTTTAGAAACTTGGACAACCATAGGTTGGACGTCTTTGGTACTTCCCTTATCAATAGGAAGCACCGTGTCCTTTGTCACCTTGGTTTCACGTTCCACTACTTTAGGAAGAGAAGAAAATGTAGTAGGAATCGTAGGTCCAGTATAAGCAACACCACCTCGGTTAGGGATAGATTGAATGTTGAAACCAGGTGGTGCAGAACGATAGCTAAGAAGATTTGGATTTCTTTGTGGTTGGTAAGTATTAGCATAAACGTTCTTCTGAATGTAGCCACCGGCGGCTGGACACTCGAAATATGAATATGAATCACCATATGTATCACAACTTGGATTGATGGCTTGCACGGGCTTCGGTAGCCATGGTTTGTTTCGGGAAATAGGAACTCTCGATTTGTTCTCGATGATAGTCAACACATCTTTCGGAGTTAGACAATAGATATTGCCACCGGCGGCCGTATTGAGTGAATCTTGATCGTATTGTGTTAGAGAATTATAGAACGTATCGACTTGGTGTAATTCCGAAAAACCGTGATGTGGGCATTTTCTCATTAAATCTTTGAATCTTTCCCAAGCCTCAGCGAAAGTCTCATCAAAACGTTGTTGGAAATTAANAGATATTGCCACCGGCGGCCGTATTGAGTGAATCTTGATCGTATTGTGTTAGAGAATTATAGAACGTATCGACTTGGTGTAATTCCGAAAAACCGTGATGTGGGCATTTTCTCATTAAATCTTTGAATCTTTCCCAAGCCTCAGCGAAAGTCTCATCAAAACGTTGTTGGAAATTAACGATTTCTTTTCTGAGCTCAATTGTTTTGGAATGAGGATAAAATCGATTCAAAAATTTTGACGCCAAATCATCCCAAGTGGTGATAGAATTAGGAGGTTCATGATCAAGCCATCTCTTGGCGGCTCCTTTAAGTGTTAACGGAAACAAGATTAACTTCACCACATCATCAGGCACTTGATTTATTTTGAAAGTTCCAGTTATTAGAGAAAGTCTGCTGATGTGGGAATAAGGATCATCATTTTCGAAACCAAAGAAAGGATCGATGAAATTAAGTAACTCGACGTTAATTTGATATTCATCTGCAAGAATCGGTGGAATAACGATGGCCTTTTCAAAACGTACGGGTATTCGTAGCAATTCCTCCAAAGTCCACGTGTCCGCCATAAGAATTAAACGATATAGAGGGATAAGAAGTTAGAATTAAACGGTTAAGAGGATAAGAAGATAAGAATTAAACGGTGTTAGAAGGTAAAGAGAATAAGAATTAAACATATAAGAGGAGACGAAGATTATTTTTGGATTTTTTATGACGTAAAAACGTACTAAGAAAAAAGTAAAACAACATATAAAACCAATTTTGAAAAAGAAAATATTTTTGGGTTTTTATATTTAGAAAAAGTAGATTTTTTTTTAAATGAGAACGATGAAAATTAACTCTCACAAGAAAAAGAATTCTTACGAAAGGATCTCTAAGACACTAACTTAAACTTCAACGCGAAACTCGTGCACCACTCCCCGGCAGCGGCGCCATTTGATAGGGTCGTTGTGAGGCCCACCAAAAATTATTTGTAAAGATGAGGGAAAGATAAGGATACAAACCTAAATACCTAAGTATCGCGGTAAGTATTGATCTCCCAGGTTGTCGTTCTAAAGGAAGGATGAATTTGAGAAGCGCGTTTTAGTTCTAGTTGGATGCTTAGATATTGCTATTTTTGTGATTTAAAAAAATTATAGACTAAAGAAAATCTAAATGGAATACTAAGACAAATAATAACTAAGGCAAAATAACAACTAAAAGGAATACTAAAGGCAACTAAGGCAAAATAAAACTAAAGAAAGCTAAGGAATAAACTACGAGATAGGCTAAAATGATAAGGGAAAATATATAAAGGAGGAAATATACTTGTTTGGATTATGGTTGATTCTTAGTGATGACTAATAGGTAATTTGGATTGGATGATTAATAAATTAAGATAAGAAATTTGACCATTGGATTAAATTAAATGCTAAATCAATTTTATTAGTCACGGGTTCCGTTTACCCAATAAACTCGAAAAAGAAAGTAATTTAATTCAAACAACGATAATCCACAACGCTTTTTTAAAACCGATTTTTATAAAATTCGTTTAAATTAATTAATTACTTAAAAGCTTTTGACTTTAAAAAGATAATCAATTTCTAAAATCTTACATGGTTCCATTTTTCAATTTTAGTTAAAATAAATTTTATAATTTTTAAAACAATGTTTTCGGGATTAGCGTTTGAATCAAAAGTCCTAACTTAATTCATAACAATACTCTCCAAATCACTAATTAATCACCACCTCATATCAACCCATCACCAAACAAGTATACAAATAAATCTATACTAACATCCTAAATAAAACTAAAAAGATAGCATAACTAATTAAACTAAACATGACAATTG
>LBNU01021146.1:117061-132553 GCA_014162995.1 Artemisia annua
GTCTTTTGAATAAAAATCTTTTGATGATCAAAGTGATGATGAACTTTTTGATTTCAATGCTGATCAAACTGAATGGCGAAATATTCTATATGGGAAATCTGTTGATGAAAAATCTTTTGAGAAAAAATCTTTTGAAGAAAAATCTGATGAAAAAGAATTCAAAAAGGAGTTTAAAATAATAACAATCAATGAGGAATCTACTTTTGAGCTAAATGATTTATCTCCTTTTAAGGATGATTTGTTTTCTTCCGATGAGTCCACCATCGAGTACCTTTCCGATTTTTCCTGTGAAGACAAATTTTTTAATCCAGGAATACTCGATGGTGGTAAAACTCATCCTTTGATGAATGTGACTCCAAACAAAAATTTTGAGCAGTTTTTAATAATGAAGGAAAATGATTGCTTTTCGCTCACTTCTGAGCAAAAATCTTTATCATTAATGAAAACAAAATCTTTGCTACCGTTTGACACGGGGAATGAGGACACTATTCTTGATCCGGGAGAGGGAAAATTGTTTCACAAAAATTTACTTTACTTGAACNNTCCTTTGATGAATGTGACTCCAAACAAAAATTTTGAGCAGTTTTTAATAATGAAGGAAAATGATTGCTTTTCGCTCACTTCTGAGCAAAAATCTTTATCATTAATGAAAACAAAATCTTTGCTACCGTTTGACACGGGGAATGAGGACACTATTCTTGATCCGGGAGAGGGAAAATTGTTTCACAAAAATTTACTTTACTTGAACACCACCCACCCTCCCGTGACTTTTGAAAGCTTTCTTGTTTTACACTCCTCAGCGAGTGAAGATGTTGTTTTTGACCCTGGCATTCCTCCTTTTGTGTCAAATATGTGTTTCATTTGCTCCCCCAAGGACAAGTAAATTCGGGGCGAGTCTAAGCTATACGACTCGTTACTAAACAAGCGCTTCGTGGGAGGCACCCCATGCTTATCCTTTTTAATTTACTAATAAGTAACGAGAGGAGGGCGACCTTCTCCAATCTTGTGTTTGCTTGGTTGTTTGTGTTTATGCAGGATTTCAACAATTCATGATGACTCTCGTGCTCGTGGATCGTCTCATCTCCACTCGAGTCCCATGTATTGATGCTATCTTGGAAATCATATATCCAAATCTTATCGACTAACGGTATCTTTGGCATACTTAATAAACGGCCTTAGATTTATTGTTAGGATTACCCTTACCTTGAAAACATTGAGGACAATGTTTATCTTTAGTCTTGGGGGGGTGAATCTTCGATTTGATTGACCTAGCACTTTCACCATTGCTGTTTACTTACGCAACCCCGTTTTCCTCAAAAATCCAAAAAATTGAAAAATTTTGAAAATTTTCAAAGCAAAAAGCACAAAAAATGAGAAAAATATAAAAATATACAAAAAAATAGAATAAAAGTTTTGACACCGCGTTTGACTTTCCTACTAGGTAAGAGTAGGAATAAAAATTTTGACTTGATCCGAGCGTGTTGAGCCCTAGCTTGTCTCCCTTAACCAAAATAATCTTTAAAAATGATTATGGCTAAGTATTCGCGGATCTCATTACTTGAGATTTTAAATTTGCGGAGAACGTGAAATGATAGAGTTTCTTTAGAAGTTAGATGCTAAGCATAGAGTAGTTGGATCTCTTTAAAGCTCATCGAAGGTACTCATGACTTTTTGTTCCTACAAAATTGCTTCACCCCATATATGTGCAAAATAATTAAAGATGTTAGGTTTAGCCGATGAGTAGTTCTTTATCTTCTTAAGAGAATCTTTGCTTGAGAAATTAAGAAAAGTAAACGCAGGTAAAGAATTAAAATGAACTGAGAAAAGAAGTCATAAACCGTTAAAAGAAAATAAAAGAAAGAAAGAAGATAAATTAGATAAAAGAAATTGAAATGAAATAAGAAATGCAAAAGTTGTTTTTGGTTTTTAAGTTTAATTACAAAGAAAAGTAAAGTAAATGTTTAAAAGAAAAATAAAACCAAGAAAAGAAATAAGGCTATGTTAAAAAAAGAAATTACAAGAAAATTCGGCCAAGAGTTTCGTATTAGGAATGAACTCCCAAACAAAACTCCAACCTCGAAGAAACGATGGAGGAAAATAAAAGTCTAGGGTCCGACCTTGTAAAATGAAATGAAGGAAAAAGAAGAGGAGAAGAACTAGACACGACCAAAGACTGTAGACTAAAAATTAAACCTGACAAAAGGAAAAACTAATACCGCTAACCTGTAAAATGCAATCAATACTCGCTACACTTTTCCAAACCAAACTCGCTATGAGATATTTTGGAACACAAAACTCGCTTAGAACTTAAAGTCACGAAACTGCTAAGACCTATGACAAACCATACTCGCTAGCCTAAGACTCCGATACTCGCTACTAAAAAATGATACTCGGTAGGCATGTTAATTAAACTCGCTAGCTTAGAAACAAAACCCAAACTCGCTATACTAAAAAAAAAACAATACTCGCTACTAAAAAACAAATCGCTATTAAACCTAAGGAACAAGACAAAAAAAAAAAAAGAAATGTGAGCTTAATGTATTTTAAAAACTTATAACGTGACAGAGAAGATTTAATAAAAGTAAATAAAACTTGTAAAAACTAATAAATAAAACGTTTAGGACACTAAAATAAGCTTAGAAATAAGGCAAATAAGCAGTTCGTCTCTGTTNTTTTATCTAATTTATCTTTCTTTCTTTCTTTTATTTCTTTTAACGTTTATGACTTCTTTTCTCGTTCATTTTAACTTCTTTACCTGCGTTTTACTTTTCTTAAAGTTTTAAATAACGTTTAGTAGCGTAAAGAAAACCCAAATCATCTTTAAACCCATTCACATCACATAACTCACGGTTTTGAACGACTAAGATCCATTCAACCCTCGTTGGGACTACGACACGAGGTTCTTGCTTGCTTGCTAGAAATCTCGCATCTGATCAGCTGTGGATGCTTTATTTGTTCATCACAGTCACGTATGAGTTTTTGCATTTGGTATTGTGACAAATGATGTATAAACTGAAGTCACTCGAATGAGTATTAGGTATATTGGTTAATGGCTCAACTGCTTCTTCTACATCTTCTCATTGTAAAAGTTCTCGATAATTATGCATTCAAAAAGATTTCGAAAAATTTCAACTTATCGAGAAACCTTTTTATCGAGAAATTTTATCAATAAATATTACTTAAAGAGATCTTTTGTTATCGAGAACTTAGACACATTGAGAACCTGGTTATCGAGAAAAAAGATTTCGACAGTTTAGGGTGATTGCTCTTGATAACAGGTTCTTCTCGATAACAAGTACCTTTCGAGAACTTCTTATACAAGAAGTCTCGATAATTTTCCGGCGACACTTTTCCAGATTCCGATGAGTATTTTGACCAGTTTACTAACCATTTTGACCAGTAATATTCACGGTAGGTACAAAAGTCTAAAAAAGATATACAAAAACTGTAATTAGTGAAGATATGACCCACTCTCAACAGATTCGTATAAACTAGCAGTGAAATTTTGGACTTTTGACCATGGATGATACTGATAAATCTTGTATACAAAACTGTTAAACATATATGACCAGATGTGTATGAAAAAAATGTTTTTGGCACAGATCTGAACATGCTTTAAAACTTGTACGAACAGCTTAAAAAAGTGTACGGACAGCTTAAATAAGGTATAAACAGCTTCAAGATGACAACTATTGACAAGATTCAACCACAAAATCAACAAAATAACAACCTGGCTCTGATACCACTTGATAGGACCATAGTTTATTGTGATTTTTGGATTCGAGAGGTCGGCTAACATGGAAGAAGATGACTTCCATGGTTAGTGAGAGAAAGTAGAGAGAGAAGGGAAATACTATGTGTTTTATTGATAATGAAAATGAAAGAGTAAATTACAAAAAGTCTCACCCCTCCATGGAAGTATGGAGGGGTATATAAAGGCTAACAAACACATAACTTTACAATAATGACGCTTCTAGTCCATGTGTTTGTGCCTTTCAAGATAGCTAATGTAATCCCGTAAATGTCGTTCCATTTACGTGTTAGGATTAAAAACTTTGATCCTAACAAAGGGCCAAATATCAAAGGATCATTGTCAAAGAGCCAAATATCAAAGGATCATTATCAAAGGGTCAAATATCAAAGGATCATCAAAGGTGTAATACCAACGGTCAAAATGGAGAGGTCAAAGCCAAGGTTCCCAATCCACAAGCTTCACTATCCCAAGTTCCAAAGTCCCGTAGTTCATAATCGAAGGGTCATAATGAGATTTTAAACCAAAAGTTCAAATTAGCAGATTCCCTTAACTTGTTTAACAAAAAGCTTGTAGTACAATTCAATTTAAGAAGGTTTATAATAAAGGTTAATTTAGAACGATCTTCCAAAAGATGACATTTATAAAATGATCTTTAATAAAGATTTTCATGAAATGTTCTTCAAAAGTTGTCTTTATGAATTCATATAATCCCATAGATAAGTGGTCTTAAATCATATTAAAATGTCGTTATAAATAGTTTCTCCTTTAAATGTTCCCATATCATAATTAAGAAAAGAAAATTTCACCTCCCGTTATAATATCCCAAAGGGTATCCAAAGTCTCACAAAGGTTCAAAGGTTAAGGTCAAAAAAGGTTATCAAATGGGTCATAAGAGTTCAAACGAATAACAATAGGATCGCAAATACCGGTGAAGCACATCAATCATAGGGCCAAGTACGAAGGATCATAATCAAGATCAAACGGAATCATAGTACGATAACAAATCAAAGACAAAGTCAAGAGAGAGGAAATGTGCACTCTTACTGAAAGAGTACGGAATATCTGTACCTTAGTCCAAATGCAAAAGCAAGATCAAATAAACAATGACAGAAGGATCACTCCCGCTTCACCGAACCTAGAAGATAATGAATACGAATCAAGACGAGTCCGAATTACTCAAGTTACTTCTTTTAGTTATCTTGCCATTTTATTAGCTTTCCAAATGTAGCAGCTTTCTATTTTAGGTAACTTTCCATATTTAGTAACTTCCCACTTTAAGTAGGTTAAGCATTTTAGAAGACTTTATATTTTTAGTAAGTTTTCTTATTTAGAAGGTTTCCATAAATAATACTTTTCATAAATGGCAGGTTTCCATAATTAGCAGATTTCCAAATTTGGCAAGTTTCCGAATGTTAACATATTCTTATAGGTTAGTTTCATCATATTATCAAGTTCCCATGTTCATATACACCAAGGATTCCATTTTATAGGGATTTTGTGAAATTAGGGTTTTTAAAATCACCGAACATGTTTTAGGGTTAAAAGCGTCAATTTCACAAGTTAAGGGGTCACATATGATCACATACACATATAACACATCAACTTAAGCAAAGAAAGTCAAATAAGCAAATATTACACTTCACACCCTTAAATTTTCCAAGTTTCCATTTGAATCCCTTAATTATCTCATTTACATATTTAAATACTTAACTAACATAATTATCACATAAGCACCACAACAATACAAAATGTCACAAACAGCCCCTCATGATTAATTTAGGTCGAATCATGCATCACTTATCCATATTTACATATTTAGTCCTTCTAGTTACCATGTTTACAATTTAACCCTTCTTAATTATCAATTTAGCATATAAACCACATAATTAACCAAATCACCACATAAGCCCACCAAGTTTCACAGAATTACCAATTAGGCCAAGCATGTACTCCATTTAGTCAGCCCAACATTTAAGAACACACTCCAAGTGGAACATGCATTAGGGCACCAAACCATCAAAATAACACATTAAACATATATGTGACACATGCATATAAAATGACTGGTTTTATAACAGAATTTAGCCCACTAAACGAATTTTTCAAACGTATCAGAAGCCCAAAATAAAAATCACCAAAATTCTAACAGAAGCACATATGTCTTGAGACTCTACATGAATTTTCCCAGATTTTATTTTTAAGTTTAGCTCCATATGAAAAATCGTTTTCTCAGACCTACCCAGAAAATTTACTGCACAAACATGCAGAAAGTTTGCACTTAACATAACCATTTAAACACCTTAGAAAAATCCGCAAAAATTCCAGAAGGTGAAAAATATCCCAAATATAACTCCTGAAAAAGGAGAGCTTCTAATTCCTTATGGTTTGGAGATGAAAAAACATAAACCACGACTGAAAATAAATTCTGCAATCACAGTTTTGGCATATCATCACATAAAATTCAAAAACACAACCAAATCAACCTCAATCACATCCAAACCAATTGGAACACTTAATTTGGACCTTAAACTGAGTTTACAAAAAAAATTTATGAACTACCCATTTACCAAACTTATTTGATGATGCATACATATTCAGTAACAAATCTGTCCCAAATCAACAACGCATAAACCCTAATTCTTTTACCCCTTTTAATCCAATAATTAACAAATTAATTATCTAATTCATATTATATCATCATCATAAGCATGTTATCACCTTCAAACATCAAAAACAAACATTAATTCATCAAATAAAATTGAATTCGATCCATATGTAATTGTGTATATCAATTCGTATCTTTTCGGTTTTCACGTATTATGATTATCATTATCAAGGAAACACAAAGGAATGAACAAAGAGTAATATAGAAGATACCAACCCTTTACAAGGGTGAGCTTAGGATCGAATGGGAACCAAACAGAAAAACTAAGCCTTCAAATGCTTCCAAACAAATTCCTACGTATACCAAAATCTCCCACGAACGCGTACAAATAATCACCAAGAATCAAGAAGCAATAATTTGTGACGTGATGTGTGTGGGTGGCGTACAAAATGATAAAAAGAAGAGAAGAGTTTTAAAAATATAGTTCTAGGTAATTTTGGATGGAGATAATCTTTTTAATGAGCAATTGAATGGGATTAGCAAATTTTATGGGAAGAGATCCCCTAGAATCGGCCAACCAAGGGAGGAAGGTCAAAATTTGTGAATTTTTAATGCAAATAATACTTAGGAAATGTAGGTTTATTTAATTTATAAGTTATGTACAAATTATATTAGTTTTGGACCCGTTTAGGTCTTGTAACGTGCAACACTTACGTTTTATTCCATTTTTTGTATTCTTGAGTTCATATGATGTTGTAGTAGCTCAAATATCATTTACTTGAAGTTACATATTCATATTTGTGATCGCACAATAATCGTTTTTGATTTAGGGCTTGTTTGGTAACCGTACACATTTCTTCAAAATTTCAAATTGGAGGGCATTTTGGTATTTTAAACGTGTTATGAAAAAATGTGGGTTTTACAGTTAGTGCAAACGTTACGACATTTAATCGATACAATGTCTTCATGTTTTAATGATGACAAACACGTAACTTGTAATACATAAGGTAAAGTGCACAAGTTACTCGTTCTCACATCAACGTCTCTCGACGACTCAAGTCCACATCACTTCATGTATGTACAAACACACCATACCAACTTATTAAAGTGATCAAAGAATTTATTTTTCTAAACTTCACATTTTATGTGACAAAATATTTTTACAACAGTATTTTTGTAATTAAAAGAAAATGTTTTATTAAAGAAATTAAATTCAAATTTCAAATGTGAAAAACAGCCTCATTTCCTGCCCAAATCAGATAAAATTTCACCAGGTAACATTTCACCACAAAAGGACAAAAACTGTCGGGGAGGTCCCTTATCTATGTGACGGTCCCTTATTAATAAAGGACCGTCCAAGGTTTAAGGAACCGTCCCACGCTCCTCGAGCTGCCTGTAAATACTGACCCATTTTCATCAAAAAAACTGATCCTCTTTGCACAAAAATTTCCTGTCCTTTCCTTCTTCCTCTTTGATCACTATAACTCTTTTGGTATGTGTGTATAAGTGATCCCGTCATCCTCTACATCATGTGCAAGAGAAGAACACTTGAAGTCGTCATGAATCGAAGTGTTGTTGAGTCCATACACCAACGCAACTAGTGTTATGATTTTCTTTTTCCTCTACCTCATGGGTTAGAGAAGAACTCTTGACTTAGATGAAGAATCAAGATGTTATAAGAGTCCACACACAAACATAACAAGTGTTACGATTCTATTCTTCACGAGGTGTTGTAACTAGAATAGGTCTTGTAAAATTTCCGACTTGTGTGTGAGTCGAGGATGGAGTTGTTAGATTGAACTTGGAAGGTGATGTAGATCCAAGAAGTTTTGTAACTAGATTAGTTCATGTAATTATTATATGGTGTATGGTGTCCTAGTGTGTAGGTTAGGATTTAGTTAAGTCAGTGTGTGAAGGCTTGGATCGGGTGATGATCCAAGTGTGTCTTGTGTGAAGGCTTGGATCGGGTGATGATCTAAGTGTGTCTCGTGTGAAGGCTTAGATTGGGTGAAGATCCAAGTGTGTCATGTGTGAAGGCTTGGATCGGGTGACGATCCAAGTATATCTTAGTGTGAAGGCTTGGATTGGGTAAAGATCCAAGTTAGACAAGAGTGCTTGTTCGTGTGGCCACGTAGGCCTTGGATTAGATTGGTTCTAGCTACGATTAGAAATCGACATTCCGCTTAGTGTCGATAAACTTATTGTAAGCTCGTGTAAGGTTTGTTCCGCCATAAAGGAGCGTGTTGATTAGTGAAGTAACTCTCGAGTGTGGTACTCGGGGAGTGGAGTAGGACAAAGAGGTGCTTAGTGCCGAACCTGTAGCAACCCACTAATTTCCCCACTAACTTCCCTACTAGCTTCCCATAGGTTAGCTATCCCCTACTAACTTAACTTAGGCCTGCACTAAGCACTATCTAGGTTAGCTATGCCTATATCTATTTCCCGAGTGAAATTTTTGCTTTACTATATCACTATTGCCTATATAACCTCTTTAGACAAGCTCACGTATCCACCTATGCCCAACACCACTATGTTTACATCATGTAAACATCCCAGTATGTCAATTCTAGGTTTTAAACACATTTTCACTAAGTAAACTATCACTCTAATACACTTTACTCATCAAAAAACCCTAATTGCACCTATGTGTTTACGGTTATCTTTAAAACCCTAATTGCTTACTTGAACTAGTTTAAAAGTGTTCAAAGCTTAGGTATGACTTACATTAGCAACTTTAGGATATATTAGACTTCCTAGATCATAGTACAACTCCCTAGAACTTAGGTACAAGTCCCCTAAGCACAAAACCCTAACTAGCTCATAACTTCCCGGAATTAGGTCTAAACAATCACAAATCTTTACCATAAGCTACCACCACTTAGTACAAGCCTCCTAGGACTTAATATTAGTCACTAAACACTCATCGGACCCTAATATAGACACTAAACCCTAAGCTAAACCCTTATATCTAACTAAACAAAACTAGGTCTAAACTTAACCTAAACTAGTTGTAACCTAAACCTAAGCACCTCAAGCACCTTAAGCAAGCATCCTAACACCTTGCCTATACCAAGCACCTCCCTACGTTTCTTACAAGTAGGTGCATCACCTACATGTAGCTCCTTGAGGTCGCGGCACAAACACCACCATAAACACCCTAGGCAGCCCCCTAGCTACTTCTAGCCACCATTAGTCATCACCACTAGCTCGTATTAGTCACCCCTAGCTGTGGTTACTCAGCCCCCCCTCCTCGACACCTAGCAAACCCTTTTCATGCCCTTTACTCCCAACGCACCCTATAAATAGCTTGACCCCCCTTCTCATTTCAAATCACACATACTCTCTTTTTTACCTCATATATTCTATAGTATAAGTCCCTTAGTAGCCTTAGAAGTCGAGTGGTATAGCCTAGAACCCTTGTCGAAGTTAAAACCTAGCCAAAAAACACTAAAACCCACGTTAGACCTCTCCTTGACCAAGTAAGCCTAATCTTTGATCCTATTAGCCTTAATACTAACCTAGGATACTTAGGATATTCCTTAGAACCCTTAGAATATCTTTGATCATTTTCATTTAGAAGTTTTCATTTCAAAACCTTAATTTTAGATAATTATGTGCTTTTTAGCTAAAATGCCTTATCATGTGCTATAATATGATTTAGGAGACTTAGTTAAGTATATATTAGCTAAACATAATCTAGGAAACTCTTTTGTTTCATAATAATATAATTTACATGATAAAAGGACTAATTTTGCAAATGTTTTCATGCACAAGGGTATATATGGTAACTTTCTAAAAATATGAAGTCCAGGGGCTATTTTTGACATTTATTAGAAGTTATAAGTATAAGGACCCTTTTTGCAAAGTTCTAAAACCCAAGGATAGAAAGTAAAATAAGTTATAAACTTAAAAGGACTAGTTTTGTAAATATTGTTAAGTTAGTGTAGTTTAAGGACCATTTTTGTCATTTTTCTAAAGTATATAAGTATAAGGACTAAATGTGCAAAAGATAGAAATTTAAATGCTTAAAGTATATATATTTAAAAGTATAGGGTAGAAATTGTAAATATGTAAACTTGAAGAGTATAAATGGACTATTTTCATATAATTATCAAAAACCTATTTTTAGTTAACAAAATAACACAATACTAGAGAGCTTCATGTGGTTTCATTTGGGTATTCGTTTTGACGAGTTTGCTGGGTTTACGATTTAAAGTGCCCTGGCTCCTCAAATGTTTACTACATGACCTCTGGATTATGATGGCCCGAACGGTGTTATGTTATAACTAATATCTAATAACAACATGACACAATACTACGGAGCTTCATGTAAGGAATATGTACTTCTGAATTATGATGGTCCGAATGGTATTATGTTAAGTAACATAATACAATACTAGGGAGCTTCATGTGAGGAGTATGTATTTCTGGATTATGATGGCCTGAACGGTGTTATGTTATATCTAAAAATCCTAAGAGTAATTACTTGGAAAACTTAAAAACCTAAACTAGGACTTGACATATACACACTTACACTACCCCCAGGATACGTAAGTGAGCTGTCTAAACCCCTACCCTACTTACCTTAGACCCAGGTGAGTTTCGTAGCCTCACACTTGTTTTAACTTTTAACTCTAAACGCTTTACAAACCCTGTGAGGGGGATACATGCTTTAAACCAAATACAAGTCTTTTCTTTGGTTTTGCACGAGTGTTACTATCTGCCACTATTACATAACTAAATTCATGACTTTAATCACTTACGCGAGTGAACGCGAATATAGTTGATAGATCTATTGGAGTTTGACATCTCCCGTTGGTTTTCCTGTGTCTTGGGTACCAATAAGTACTATATTGAACCCTCTCTAAAGGATTAACTTTGGCAAGTTATCCTTTCAGTCCCATCATGGTTTGGTCTACAGATCTCATGATCTGGACTTGTTAACGTGTGGTTCAAGAGCTTAGTGCAATAACCAACTCTCTCTCTAAAGCTCTTCCACACATAGGGTTTTTGCAGAACCCTGTAGAACTTGTATTCACTCTCTATCTACTTAAACCTATGACTCTCACTCAACCTTTGTGTTGACTCTTTAAGCATGTTATCCTAGGTTTATGAGCACTTTAGGAACCCAGGCATGGAGTGGCACTGGACATGAGGACGTCCAGAATAGTTATCATTCATCTTTTGCTTTTAAAACGTATCTTAGGGACCTCTCTTTTGGTAAAAGTATACCTTTTACTGTAAAAACTCTGATGAATAAATGAATGATAACACCTTTTTCAAAAACGTCTCTTTTCGAGTCATTTTCTATTATCTTTTCTTTGTTTCCATGAAGTAATACCCTAGACCTAACATCCGCTGCTGTCTATGAAAATAGGGGTGTTACAGAACCACTATAAATCATCGTGTCTGGTTTGCGTTTTCTCTTCCTATCTTTTTACTTTCTATACTTGCATTGCATTTAGGTTTGTATGGATTGTTGTGTGTGTGCTTGTGACATAAACTAGTTAAAATAAATACGCAAAACACAAGAAAACTTTTAAGGTACCATCTATGTATATTAGTGACGGTTCCCTAACATTTAAGGTACCATCTATGTATATTAGTGACCGTCCCCAGTATAATCAAAATCAGCTAAAAACGTTTAAACCTCGTATTGTGTTTATGTTTATGTGATTATACTTGACTTATATGTTTGTTATGAGTGACTACTATTCATATTTTGTCACGCTTGATCGGAAATTTGATACGAAACATTTTAAGTTTTAAACGGAAACGTTTTCATCCCTCCCCTCTACGTTTCTACAATTGGTATCAGAGCCAGGTCGCTCTAGTTTTCAAAACTAATGGTTTTTAAAATAGAGTACGGTCCACGTATCAAGTTTCTCATTAATAGGGATTAAATATGAAAAGTGTTTAGTTGCTAAACTTGTGCTTTGTTGTTTAATTCGTGCTAGTTTTGTTGGTTAAATGCATGTTAGGAATACGATTATTCATATGGAAAGACTCGGTCAGCCCGAGCATTGTTTAGCATTAAGTAGCTCGTAGTATCTATCCTAGTAGTATAATATTAGGTTAATATGTAATTAGTATACGTGGAGTGAGTCAGGTCTTACCCACTGTCAGCTCATTCTACAGCCCATTTCATGGGGCAATAGTATTGTAACTATAAATAACCTCTCCCACCGAAGGGAGAGGGTTGGACCTTCATTTGCTAAGCTAATAGACTTTATTTTTTTATCTCAAAGGCTCCCAACTTTCTAGTCTTTCTCTCTCTAACTTCTCTCTAGTTTTTTTCCATATTTGATCCATATAACTCACAAACCATCCATGTATTGATTATTAGTATGCTACAATTGGTATCAAGAGCCAAGGTTTCATCCTAAGGACTCGGTATACTCGGATTTGTGTCTGTTTTTTTGTGCGTCTTATGGTTCGAATGGTATTTCATGCATACTCACTCATTTGATCTCGTTGTGTGGTTTCTAGTGTGTTAGTGTTGTACTTTTATGGTAGAAGTGTTATAGGGACTTAGTTTATCATTTGGGTAGGCTATATCATTCATGTGTTAAGAGCATCAAGCAATTGAAGTGTTTTTCATGTTAGCTAGTTTTATCTCGGTAGAATTTTCATGTTAGCGAGTTGGTTTGGATATTGGTAGCGAGTTTCCAGTTTTACTATATTTGGACAAACAGACAAATCGCTGTAAAGCGACTTGTTTGTCTGTTGTGATAGCAAGTTATCAGTCTTGTCTTTGTATGACTAGTGAGTTGGCCTTAGCGAGTTGATCATCAGCGAGTTGTTTCCAGCGAGTTGGTTCACATTATTTTCTAGCAATTTGGTTTTTCAGCGAGATGCTTAACCAGCGAGTTACCATTCTAGCGAGTTGCTCATTTAGCGTTTTGAGGTTTAGCGATTTGGTTCAATCAGCGAGTTGTTTACTTGCAATTTACATCTAGCGAGTTGGTGGCATAGCAAGTTGAAAGTTAGCAAGTTGGTTATCTTGTGATTTGTCAATCTCAGCGACTTGTTAACTCTGGGATTGTAATTTCAGTGATTTTTCTAATTAGTGAGTTGTTGACTAGTATTAGAGATTTGGTCTTGTGTCAATCTAGTGATTTGTGATTTGGTGTGACTTAAGTTGTTACGACTAATCCAACTGTAATTTGACGTTGTGAGTTAACTCTTACGACTTGACTTATTACATGTTGATCTGTTGTAATTTGACTTGTTACGACTAAACGCTTATTACAAATTGATCAAAACCTTATACTAAGACTTACTCATAAACCACATCTTACGGTTTCTTTTAGTGAATTAAGAAAATCCCGCGAAAGAATTGATTTTTTGGTTTAAGTCACAAAAGTTGTAAAATCCCGACTAAGATCTTATCATGGTAAGCACCACTTCAACTGACAACATTCAAGCTGCCAGGTCCGATACCCGCCCTCCTATGCTGGATAGTACGGATTATGAGTCATGGGCACAAAGATTTCGACTCTATTGCTTGGGAAAAGAAAATGGTGTCAGCATACTGAAATCCATCGATGAGGGACCCTTTTAATTGGGCACCATTGGAGACACTATTGCTGCTACTGAAAATCAACCTGCCGTTCTTGGACTTCCTAGACCTCGTACTTACGATGATCTTACTGAAGAGGAGAAGAAGCGTTATGATGCTGACATTAGAGCTTCAAACATTATCATCAAGGGCTTCCCAAAGATGTCTACATGCTCATCAACTTCAACACTGAATCCAAAGCTGTGTGGGACAATGTCAAAATGCTTCTTGCTGGGTCAGAATTAACCAAAGAAGATCGTGAATCTCAGCTATATGATAAATTTGAGCATTTCAAGCAGAATCCAGGAGAGAGCATCACAGACTACTATGTCAAGTTTCACAAGCTTGTGAATGATATGAGAATCATTAAGATGAAAATGCCTAACATTCAACTAAACTCCAAATTTGTGAACAACATGGCACCAGAATGGGATAGGTTTGTGATAGCAGTGAAACTCAACAAAGGGCTGAGAGATACCAACCATGAACAACTCTATACATACCTCCAACAACATGAAAAACATGCTAACTATGATCGTCTGTTGAGGGAAAAACTTAATCCTACAACTACCACAAATGACTCAAATGCGTCACTTGCATTTGTTTCAAATGTTTAACATCTCAACCAACCTTCCAATGACCAAACTCTTTATAATCCGACTTCACCAGCTCCTTTGACATCACTCGGTCAAACATCTGGGCTTACACCAGCTGCTGTGAATTCTCATCTGGATTCAGGATACTCTCATACTGATATGATGATTGATAACCTCTCAAACCAAGTGTCCTTGCTTGCTCAGCTGTTCAGAGCAACTCTTCCTCAAACCAACAACCAACTTCGAATCTCTTCTAATCCACGCAATCAAGCCATTGTGGAAGACGGAAGGGTTGTGGTGCAAAATGTTCAAGGATGTTGATCCCAGTTGAGCAGTTTACCTAGTATTATTATCTTAGATAAACTAAGACAATAAGGTATAAAAGCTGACTTATTTGTAAACTTAATCACTACGCGGAATATAATGATTAACTTAAAAAGAACACGAACACAGGTAATTCACACCTTAAACACTTCAATATAATTAATATGAGCACTCTGAATAGTGCTAGGGTTTTACAACCTTAAAGTGTATGAATACTAGAATAATTCGTACTCTAGACAAAACCTAGGATCTCCTTTTATACACCAAGGAACCCTACTGACGGCCTTACATCAACTTCCTATACAAGACAAAGATATTCTAAAACAATAGAATATTACAAAACATCTTTACTATAAATACAAAGCCGCGTACATAATCTTATCAAAGCAGCAGAGTTATCAGGCAGTATACTTCCAGCAGTAGAGTCTCGCACGTAGTCATGTCTGGCTAGTAGAGACTTTACACTAGCATAGAGTTGTCTGACCAGCAGTAGAGTATACACAGAAGTAGATTAACTTAAAACCAACAATCCTCCCCTAAACATTGATATTTTCCCTGAAAATATGCAAGTTCTTATAAGCTCGAATAAACACCAAGAGGATGCTTTCAAACACTCTATCTCTTCCTACCTCTCTAGTACTTTATTCTCTTT
>LBNU01021146.1:147425-167336 GCA_014162995.1 Artemisia annua
ACTACTTTTGCAAATTAAAATAAAATAAATATCTAAGCTATTGTGGTTGTGAAAACAATATGGAGAAAATTGTGTTTACTTAGATTTCATTACTCCCTAACTATCTTTTACCGGTTAATTGATATGTATGTTACTTGTGTGGATGAAGGGTGTATTCCTAATAACTCATGGAGTGGCATACATATCTCTCCAATTCTACGAGCTCTTATCTCCTCCTATGCCATGCATGGCACAACCATAGGGATTGTAAACAGTGGCTCATGCGTTAAATACTACCATAATAGCCTAGTATGCCTTGGCTACATGTTTCCCAAGACGTTCAAGCACGTTACCCTAAAGTAGGTTGGCCAGTTTTCTTGAGCCTAACATTGATGGAACAATCATCCCAACAAACAACAACACACACCAATTAACCAATAATTAATAGTTAGGTTTCATTAGATCTAAGCAAACACTAGAGAATTTAGCTACTCATGTTAATTGAAAGACAAGCAAGATAGATAGACAACCAACACATAGACATATTGATTGAATTAAAGTGAAGACTTATCTTTAATTAAGCACTAGAGTTCCAAGGGTTGGAAACCCTAAAAGTCACAGAAAATTCGTCTTTAGGGTTTGCCCTAAAAGTTCTCCACAAAGTTCCACACTAATGAATGAAAATTAGAAAACTATATATAGATTTTACACTCTGACGGCGTCAGGTTATAAGGGTTGACGCCGTCAGCTCGCCGCCATTAGGTTTCTCGGATGGCCTAGATCCACTTCTGACGCCGTCACCCTTTATTGCCTTCTGGGTCGTCACTCTTTAAATAACTCCTGACGGCCTGCTTTTCCTAACACCTGACGGCGTCAGGTGTTAAATCCAAAATTTCCTCTGGCCTGTCATTTGATAATTGGTTTCCACTCTTTTGTCAAGGCTTTCTGACGGCGTCACCTTGTGACTTCTGACGCCGTCAGGTTGTAAATCTTCATCTTTTGAGACTTTGTCGTTTTCTTCACTTTTATGCTCCAAAAACGTCCGAATATGCATGTTTTCCAGAATTCTTCTCAAAAGTACCTAAGTGACAAAAGGAACGATTTAGGGCAATATTTGATCACATTTATACGAATTAGGGCTTAAATGACCCCCTAAAAGCGTAACACTTTTCGTCTCATCAAAATTGAAAATCTAAAGACGAAGGTGAAAGGTAAAATGCCAGTCACCATTGATGACATGAATGTTCCAAAGGTTTCTGTTATTAGAAAATATGATGTTGTTGCTATTAATATCCCTCTTCCCCTTAGGAATAATAGGTCTGCTCACTATGCGTATCTATCATCCCTTAAGGACAATCTAGACATGCTTTGCGAGACTATAGAAGAGGATAGGACAGTGAAACCACAGGATAGTGCTATTCTAGTTGCTTGCTTTCTCACTAAAAGATCCTAGGAGCTTTTAGAATATGCTATTGGAACATGTCCAAAGGATGACTACAAGCATAATAGGCTCATTGCATTTACCTTTGATGTGCCATTAAAGATATCTGAACCTAGCACATCAACACCAGATAAACATATAGCTGTTAAACAAACTAATCTTCCCATCATTGCTTCTACAGGAGAAAATAGTGACACTAAAGCTAGCGGGTCAAAGCCTAGTCGCAATACAAGGAAGAATAGGACTTCACCGGCTAAGAGTGCTCATGGAAAGAAAGTAGAAGACCACCATAGGAACAATAACAATAGTTTTGTGTGAAATGAATCATGTTGATTCTGGTATTAGCTTTAAGCGTGTTGTAATTAATTCGAATTCTGATGCTATTTGTAAGACATGTAATGACTGCTTAATTTCCGGTAATCATGATGCTTGTGTTATGTCATTTCTGAGGTCTACCAAACAGTTCCATTCTAAACGAGTTAGGAATCTAAACTGAAAAAACGTGTTTGGAAAGAAACTGGAAAGATATTCACTAATGTAGGATATCAATGAAGACCTACTGGACGAAAATTCACCTTAGGAAACAAGTGCCCCTTGACTAAAATGATCTATCCTAGGCGTAAGATAGTTAGGGAATGGAAGCCAACTGGTAGAATCTTTCCTATAGAAACTACTTGCCTTGATACTAGGGCCACTGCACCCAATTGTGAAGTCTCCACTAAGTTAACCATGTCTGCAATGAATTCTATTGATCCTGAGTTTATGTGTGCTAACCAAACGGAACCTGATAGCACTTGGGGATCCACGTGTTTCAGTTATCCATCATTGTCTGTTTTCAAATGCAGGCCGTACAAGTCGTCGTTTGGTATTTGGACTCGGGCTTCTCAAAACATATGACCGGGGATCGCTCACGGCTCAAAAATTTCATGAAAAAGTTTATCGGGGCAGTTAGATTCGAGAACGACCACTTTGGGGATATTATAGGTTATGGAGACTATGTGTTTAGTGACAGCGTAATCTCCAGAGTGTATTATGTAGAGGGACTTGGGCACAATCTATTTTCTGTTGGTCAATTTTTTGATTCCGATCTTGAAGTTGCTTTCAGAAAACATACATGCTTCGTTAGAGAATTACATGGTATTGATCTACTTAAAGGCAGTCGTGGCTCAAATCTTTACGCTCAAATCTTTACACCATCTCTATTGAAGACATGATGCAATCCTATCCCATTTGCTTGCTTTCTAAGGCATCTAAGAACAAATCATGGCTGTGGCATCGCCGGTTGAATCACTTGAACTTTGGCACAATTAATGAACTCACACATAAAGATCTTGTTCGAGGCATGCCTAGGTTAAAATACGAAAAAGATCATCTTTGTTCGGCATGTCAATTAGGAAAAAGCAAGAAACACACTCACAAACCCAAAACTGTCAACACCATTACGGAAGTTCTTCACACCCTTCACATGGATCTGTGTGGTCCAATGAGAGTTCAAAGTATCAATGAGAAGAGAGATATTCTGGTTATTGTGGATGATTTCTCTAGGTTTACATGGGTGAAGTTTTTGAGATCAAAGGATGAAACTCCAGAGATTATCATTAAAATCATCAAGCAACTGCAAGTCAGACTCAACAAAACCGTCAGATTCATCCGAACAGACAATGGAACTAAGTTTGTTAATCAACAACTTACTCAGTTTTATGAAAGTATTGGGATAAGTCACCAAAAGAGTGTTCCACGTACGCCTCAGCAAAATGGAGTTGTTGAAAGACAAAACCGTACCCTTGTTGAAGCTGAACGAACCATGCTGATATTTTCCAAAACTCTGATGTTTCTCTGGGCGGAAGCTATTGCAACTGCTTGCTACACTCAGAACCGATCATTAATACATCCTCTCCACAATAAAACTCCTTATGAGCTAGTACACCAAATAAAGCCAGACCTCTCCTTCCTACTTGTGTTTGGTATGATAGTGAAGATTTGAGTAAACTTAAGGCTAAGGCTGATATCAGAGTCTTTGTTGGTTATGTTCCAGACTGCAAGGGATATCGAATCTACAACAAAAGAACTTGACAAATTCTGGAAACCATTCACGTTACATTTGATGAGCTGACTGAGCAACAGGTTCCGAGACACACCAGTTCTGGACCAGCACCTAACCTTTTGTCTCCTGGACCAATCAGTTCAGGACTTGTACAGCATCCCACTCCTGCATCACCTTATGTACCACCCACAAGTGAAGAATTGAAGAGTTCGTTTGATCCGATGTTTGATGAATATTTTGAGCCTCAAACTGTTAACCCAAGCAATGATGATCCACCTTTGCCTCCAGTTGTCGAAACTCCAATTCCACACGACTCAAATGGCCCATCTGTGTCTGTATCACTCAGTCAAGATGCACCATCTGCTAGTACTTCATAAACCTCATCTAATCTTCAATCATCTTTCGTACATCAAGGATTTGCAGTCGATAATTCCATAGAAGAGAATCCATTTGCTTCTTCTGATGATGCTCTATTCGTGAACATATTTGCCCATGACCCTATAAACGATACCGCATCATCAGGGGAGCATCAGATGGCATCATCAGTTTTCTATCCTCAACATCATGAGCATCTCAGGACATGGACAAATGATCATCCGATTGACAACATCATTGGAAACCCTTCTCGACCAGTATCTACACGTAAACAACTTGCCACCGATGCCTTATGGTGATTTTTTAATTCAGTTCTTTCGAAAGTCGAACCTAAGGATTTCAAAGATGCATTGTCTAAAGACTCCTGGTTTACTGCAATGCAAGAAGAAATTCATGAGTTTGATCGACTCGAAGTATGGGAATTAGTGCCTCCTTCAGATTGTGCTATGATTATCTCTCTCAAGTGGATATTCAAAGTGAAGCTTGATGAGCATTGTGATGTTCTGAAAAACAAGGCTCGGCTTGTAGCCATAAATGTCTTCCTTGCTATTGCTACCAGTCAGAATATGGTTGTATATCAAATGGATGTTAAGACGGCTTTCTTAAATGGAAAGTTGAAAGAGGTGGTCTATGTCAGTCAGCCTGAAGGATTCGTGGACCATGAGCGTCCTAATCATATCTATCGCTTGAAGAAGGCTCTCTATGGCCTAAAGCAGGCTCCTAGAGTGTGGTATGACACGTTGTCCAAGTTTCTTCTTGCTAACAAGTTCACCAAAGGTGTTGTTGATCCTACACTTTTCACTAGAAAATCGGGCAAACACCTTCTTCATGTTCAAATCTATGTAGATCACATCATTTTTGCCTCTTCTGACCCTATGGAATGTGATCGTTTCTCAAAAGAGATGAACTCTGAGTTCCAAATGTCCATGATGGGACAAACATCATTCTTTTTGGGGTTACAAATCTCACAAAATCCAAATGGCATTTTCATCAATCAATCCAAGTATGCTAATGAGATCTTGAAGAAGTTTGGATTTGAATCATGTGACTCAGTTGATACTCCTATGGTTGAAAGATCTAAATTGGATGAGGACATTGTTGGGACTCCAGTCGACCAAACCAAGTATCACAGCATGATTGGATCCCTAATGTACCTCACTGCTAGTAGGCCAGATCTTCTGTTTGTTGTATGCATATTGTGCTCGTTATCAATCCAAGCCAACCAAGAGGCACTTGGAAGCAGTCAAGAGGGTGTTCAGGTATCTTCAGGGGACCATTCACATGGGTCTCTAGTACCCTAAGGACACGGCTATGGCTCTCACGGCCTACTCTGATGCTGACCATGCTGGGTGTCAAGATACTCGTCGGAGTACATCAGGAGGTGCTCAAAGGCAAATGAGTACATCGATATCTTCCACAGAAACGGAATACATTGCCATGTCGTCATGCTGTTCTCAAATCTTGTGGATGAGATCTCAATTATCGGATTATGGCTTTGCTTACAACAAAATTCCAATGTATTGCGACAACAAAAGTGCAATTGCTCTCTGCTGCAACAACGTCCAGAACTCCAGGTCAAAGCACATTGATATTCGACATCACTTCATCACAAAATAAGTTGAGAAAGGGGTTGTGGAACTCTACTTCGTGAGGACAGAGTTTCAGCTGGCTGATATCTTTACTAAGGCACTTCCAAGAGAATGATTTCAATTTATTCTTCCGCGCCTTGGAATTAAAAGCCTTACACCAGAGACAGTCAAAAGTCTTAAGGAAGAGAACGAGGAGTAATGGATTCCCTTCACATATCCTTGTATATAGTTTAAAACCAAAAAGAAAATAGAAAAATATAAAACATATTGATGCACGTGATGTGTCGTTGCGGTTTAGCAGTTTAATGCCTATTCAAGTTTTACATTTATATTTAGCCGACTTATCAATAACACACACACTTAACGAGCAGTGTACCCGGTCAGTTTGCATATAATGGTAAGCAGAGTGTCGATCACTAAGAGTGAAACGCATTATCTAATTATCCTAATCAGTATTTTAATATCTAAGTTAGCTTTACAGTCTAATCTAATGATGGGGGTTCAGCCTGAGAGACTGCCACGGTTTGGTTATTTAATCAAACAGTAAATACTAATGAGAACAAATCAGCGAATAGCATACACGCACACAGATAGATAGTAGAGACAATAAGAAGGCCTGTCCTGATGATTAAGATAGCTTGTCACTTGTTTTATTGCTAGTTTTATATGATGTGTATAAAATTAATCTGTACTCGTTGGCTATTATATCGGCAAGTAAACCCTTAATGATTACTTATGAATATCCTACTCATCCAAAGACATCGGAGTGAGTAGGCGAGGAAGGAGTATGGCGGCTCAGCAGTGCTCAGCTAGACACAGAGGTAATCAATGCACTAATATAAGGAAATTAAAGACATCAAACATATAAACTTTAATCGATGGGAAAGCAATTTTAAGGCGGGCATTTGATTATTGCGTACTCACAAACTACCGGCCATCAATCCTGATGGATTCAAAGCTTACTATTACAATAAAACAAAACTACTTAATGAATTAAATACATGCAGGACCTTCTTACAGCTCTAAGATCTTCGTTTGGGGTGTGTCTTGTGTTGCTTGTTCGTCTGAATTTGTCTCCTTAGGGTTATGGTGCACACAAAATTCGTCTAGGTCTTGGGGTATTTATAGTTTTTGTCTGAGGGTTCGATGCGGCGCATGTAATGATGAGATGCGGCGCATTGACTTAACTTCGCGTGAGGTCCAAGCTTATTATATTCTTGAATATTCGTACACCGCCTTTAGATGCGGCGTAACTTGAATCTTTATGTGGCGCATGTCCTTCAGTTGTCTTGGATTGTTTCTGGTGAAGTCTTGATAGTGATACGCCGTATGTTAATTGTGTGATGCGGCGTATCTGGAGTAGAACGAGTTTGATCTTCTTCTTTGACCAGAGTTTCATATGCGGCGCATGGTAGAATTCCATGTGGAGCATTCTTCAAAGTCAGGCAATGGTCTTCGAATTCATCTAAGTATGATATTGCGGCGTATCTATTGAGTGAGATACGGCGCATCTTCTGGGTTTTAGTAGACTTTTGACATCTTGTTCGTTTTGCTCCTTAATTAGTCCAAAATCGCCAAGTTTCACCTTTTACCTGTTTTTATCTGAGAATCATTAAAGTAAACATTAAAGCACCGATTCTCATACATAATAAGGTAAAACAAGTTAAATAAATAGGATAAATGATGCTAATAAAATGTACTTATTTGAGTTCATCAAATATCCCCCACTTGAACTTTACTTGTCCCCAAGTAAACCTTAAATTTAATCTTATGAAAATGTATCCTAAAAGGTATTAGGATTTATTTTAATGGTTAAGCATGTATTCATTTTATCATAATCACACAACCAACCACTTAACGAAGTAGAAACAAAATAATTTCTTTTTTCAATAAAAAAATAATTCTAAATCGTTTAGTTGCTAGTTGTGACGAATATTCTATCATAAGCTTGACAAGTATACGCATCTCCCCCACTAAAGCCAAGGAGTAACAAGTCTAAAGCGGTAAAATGGGTTAGTAGGTTAAGGGTTGATCATTCTTTTAAATCTCTATCAATCCATATTCCAGAAAAGGCGACAAAATCACGAATACATGATCGAATCCACGACCACGATACTCGCAATTGCTCAATTCCTTAACTTGAATAAGCTAAAGATAGGACCAAGTAATCTTCACCAATAATATTATAACAAAAAGGGAGACAAAATCAAAAATACATAGTCGAATCCACGACTACGATACTTAAGATTGCTCAAATCCCTAATCTCAACAAATCAAAGGTTAGGATGAAGAATGATATAGGGTATGGATAATATTTGGGATATAAATTGGTGTAAAATAAAAATAAACAAAACGGACAGATTAAAATCCTAAGTGTGGTTAATTACTTTCCCAACCATACCATGAATAAGACTCATATCATTGAATAACTCACGCTTTTGACTTATGTAACTCACGCTTTAGGTAGACACGAATTATACTCAATAAAATCTCAAACAAAGAATAACCTTAGTTGGCGTTCCCATAACGGCCAACTCCCTTTCAATCATAAATATAATATACAACAACAAATAGTGGTGATATCTCCACTTTTACAAAACTTTACATAAGTTGGTTAAAAACAAACTTCCAACTTTTTCTTCCTTCTTTTTCTTTCCTATTTTTTCGATTTTTTTTTACTTGTGTAAAATTTCACAACTTTTCTATCACGATTTTTTCGGATAATTTTTTCATACTTTTCATAACTTTCAGAATACATGTAATAGTGAAAGTAGTAAACACACGAAAAATAAACTAAAAATATACAATACGTACTTTCATTCCAATTGCATTGTGCAATTTCCCGACCTAACCAAAGATAATGAATTACGCACGTGAACACAGGTAATGTAAGGAAACACACTTTGCCTAAAGTAACTAACCACGGATTTCAATCTACAGGGTAGGCTAAGGTGTAAGGGTGTAACGAAACATTTTAACAAAGGTGTAAGAAACGAAAGGAATAGCTCTGAGGGTTTTTCTAGGGGTATCTTACTCTAAAAATGAGAGTAACAAAAGGGTTTATACGGGGGTTAACTAACAAGTGTAGCTAGTTAATATTACGAAACATATAAAGGCTTTTTGGGTGTAATCCTAGAATTTTACCAAGTTAGACAAGTCACTCCAATTATATCGATAATACTCATTGTCGTGGTCTCGAGTAGTATACAAGCCAAGTTCTAAAGTTTACAAGTCACCAGCACACTAAAGTTTTTGATTTTAGGCAAAAATAATGTTATGTGTGCGGCTATGTAATTTAGACTTAAACAAGAACATGCTAAAAATTTTTAAATTATGATATATTAAGCGCATTTTGAGCATATTTTGAAAAAGTTTGGACAAGTAAGTGTTCTAATTCTCTATCCCCCCGCTTAAGTTAAACAACGTCCTCGTTGTTTGTCTTAAAGGATTAAAAACTGGAAAATAAAAGAACTAGAACAGAAAAACTTCCCTGATATTTGCTCGGAATGATCCTCCATTATGCGTTTGCAAGCATAGATCAACTTTCTTGTGGATTAGAACGTTAAAGCTTCATGAATGATGTATCCACAAAAAGTGCAGGAATCTATAATACCACCTAGACTTTTACACACCTGAGTTAAGAAGGTTCAACTTGCATAATACATTAGTAGTTAGTGAAAATAAAACCTAAAAAAAATAAAATTAAAAATCATCAGGTCAGTCGATACACCGCATCCTATGGAAGAAGATGCGCCGTATCGAGCCTGCAATTAATACGAAATAAAATATTGTACAGGATAGGATGTGTCGCATCTGCATTACCAGATGCGGCGCATGTTGTTACTGTTAATTGTTTGATAAAAATTTCATGGTATCAATGTACACAATTCCAATCTGTAGATATGCTGAACTGAATGCCAGTCTTGCTAGGTTGAACATTGAACAAACATCATTAATAAACTGACATTAAAATTCGAGCAATATTACAATTCAGGTTAATAATATCGATAAATATACAAAGGTAAAGATTAATTAGACAAGGTTGTTTTCAATCCTCAGCCTTTGTATTCAATCAACTTGTGATGCTTCTTCGTCACAATAAACACGCCTGCATATAATCAAGACTTGTTATTTGAAACAACACTGGAGAAATCATCACATCAGAGGTTCTTGGAAGAATCGTTCCGATTCTTTTAGAGCCGCAGATAATGCTGGTGAAACCGGTTTCAATACAAGCGATTATCCCTAGCATTGATGTTGATGATTTCAAGTGATTGCTCAATGTTGTGTTAGGGTATCCCTAACATGACGTGTTCGAATTTCCCGAAGGAAGTTGTTTTGAAAGAGCTACTTTCCTCCAAATGTTCTTGCATTGAATAGTTATCTACGAAGAAAAACTCGAATTAGATCGTAATGCCAATTAAAAGATGCGGCGTATTAAAATATTAATGCGCCGTATCTTTTTAGAAGATACGGAGCATATAGAAAATAGATGCGCCGCATCTATACATGAGCAGACTCACAGTCAACAAATTATGCAACAATACAGCAATCGATGTCAAAATAATTTTCCATACATAGATCGGCTAAACTACGTTCTACCAGCCAATACCCCTAACTATTTTACCCGATCTACCATAATACTTAGAGCATAGTAGTAACTATAATTTTTAATAAAAATTAAATATTATAATGCAATAGAAAACAATGACGATAGAATATAGATCAAGGTTAGTACCTTTGGTGTTAGATTGACCGATTAATTAAGAAAGTAGTATATCCCATCTATCTTATCAAATTTTCATTTTTAAGGTAATGAATGATAATAGTTGCTAAGTGACAGCATTGTATAGGCCGTCATAGATGCGGCGTATCACATTAGAGTAATGCGCCGTATCTTAAAATAATATCTACCTCGTAGAAAGAGTAGATAATGCGGCGAATACTGATAACGTAATGCGCCGTATTGGTCCAATAACGTAGTGGATAAGGATAAATTCACCTTATCACTTTCCCAAGAGAAACTAATTAGAAAACATACCTTGATAATTGCGATTCTTATCATTATATGTCTACTTGGGGTTGAACGGAACCGTTTTATACTTGATTATAATCTCGGGTTTTTCTTTTTTTTTTTTTTTTTTTTTTTTTTTTTTTTTTATAATAATTTGTTTCATGGTTAGAAACAAACAACGTTTTGAGCTTAAAAAATTGAGATTACAGTTTGGACACGATGTATTACATAGGTCAATGTTTGAAGAATTTTCACGGAAATCGTAACTTTCGTTGTGGATTTCAGTGTTTTTACATTTAGGTAATTTATAGGAAAACAGGTTTGTGTCAACGTTTAGTATATAAGTTTCATTTTTTAGTAAACCGTTTCTTAAAAAATTTTCTTTTCAGACATGAACATGTAATAATCAGATTTAAATAATTCACTTATGTTATTTAAAATTTGGGAGAAGATCTGAAGAGAATTCTCCTTAATTATAAGTGAATTACTTACAGAGGATAGCTGGAATTCCAATTCAAGAGAAATTGAGATACTCAATGTTACCTGCATTGAGCCCTCTTACCTTTACCGCTTATTGCAAATTTTCAGTTATCATAGATTTGATCACTTCATCTATGATTCTCTAGTTAGGTCCAGAATGTAATCTTTATGGCGATGCTAAAGTCATCTTTATCCCGAAAGTTAACTAACTTGTGCACGAGAGTAGTGAAACGATCAAAGTAGTTATCAAAAATCAATAATATTTATAAAAATTAAATGCGCCGTAGTAGCAGAAGCTAATGCGCCGTATTTTCGCTACAATTCAAAATACAAGATTTTTGATTTAGTAGATGCGCCGTATCGATAAAAATCGATGCATCGCTTCTGTTTAATAATTCAAAAACTGTTTTTAATTTTAAATATTAAATACGCCGTATCTGTTAAAACAGATGCGTCATAAGGCATTAGGGTTTCGAAAAATTCTTTACTAAAAACAGAATATGTCGTATCTTTGGGAAAGATACGTCGCACTCGAGTTATTAAACGCGTTGAATTTTATAAAATTAAAACGCAATACGCCGCATCCGATAAACAGATATGCCGTATCATTTGTATATGCACAGTACAACGTCAGTAGGTACTAAGAAAGAAAATAAAATAATAATAAAATAAAATAAAAAGAAAATTACAGAAAATTAAACACACAAAAACAGTAAATATGCAAATTATACAATAAATGCTAATTATCTAATATACAACAAGTTAGGGGTTAGTGTCTAAAAACCTAATAAAAAGAAAAAAAACTAATTAAAATACTAATCAATTTAACAGATAATAACAATTCACTCTCCGGCAGCGGCGTCAAAAACTTGATGCGCGTGATGTGTCGTTGCGGTTTAGCAGTTTAATGCCTACTCAAGTTTTACATTTATATTTAGCCGACTTATCAATAACACACACACTTGACGAGCAGTGTACCCAGTCAGTTTGCATATAATGGTAAGCAGAGTGTCGATCACTAAGAGTGGAACGTATTATCTAATTATCCTAATCAGTATTTTAATATCTAAGTTAGCTTTACAGTCTAATCTAATGATGGGGGGTTCAGCCTGAGAGACTACCACGGTTTGGTTATTTAATCAAACAGTAAATACTAATGAGAACAAATCAGCGAATAGCATACACGTACACAGATAGATAGTAGAGACAATAAGAAGGCATGTCCTGATGATTAAGATAGCTTGTTACTTGTTTTATTGCTAGTTTTATATGAAGTGTATAAAATTAATCCGTACTCGTTGGCTATTATATCGGCGAGTAAATCCTTAATGATTACTTATGAATATCCTACTCATCCAAAGACATCGGAGTGAGTAGGCGAGGAAGGAGTATGGCGGCTCAGCAGTGCTCAGCTAGACACAGAGGTAATCAATGCACTAATATAAGGAAACCAAAGACATCAAACATATAAGCTTTAATCGATGGGAAAGAAATTTTAAGGCGGGAATTTGATTATTGCGTACTCATAAACTACCGGCCATCAATCCTGATGGATTTAAAGCTTACTGATGAGTGCTCAAACACTCATTATTTTTAGTCAAATCTGAAAACACGCAAAAATGCATCAAAATGATGAAAATACCCAAGGATCGTGTTTTATGTGTCTCAAATGTAAAATGATTAAAAACAAATGAAAAACGAACAAAGTTTGCATAATTGGCAGTTTCAGTCCCCCAACTTTCAAAAATTGGCAAAACTAGTCCTTAGAATTCAAAAACGTGGAATTTTATCATTCAAGGTCCCTGGAATATTTTAATTTATCAAAATGGGTCCTTGAATGCAAATTTGGAAAAATGGCAGTTTTGGTCCCTGAACTTTGGGAAATTACAGAATTGGTTACTGGGGTTTCAAAAGTGCAAAAATGGAATTTTGGTCCTTGTGTTATGTGATCATGGCAAAAATGGCCCTTGGAATAATTTTGGAATCATTGGCATATTTGGTCCCTGGATTTTCAGAATATTACACTTTTGGTCCTTGTTAGTTACTAACCATAAACCAAATGGACCATATGTTATAAGTAAACCCAAAAACAAACCCAGCCAAGCCCAACCCATCTAAAATCCGGCCCAAATGAAAGTATAACCCAGACCTCTCTCATCCCTTTCCCATGTTTCAATCTAAAATAAAAAATACATAACCAGTACACCTTTCCCCTTTCTCCTCCCCCCATGAAACCACCCTAGCAAAACCACCATGGTTTCTGCTTTTTCCTCCCCCTCCATAGCCTCCCTCACCTACCCACCTTACAACATATATTGCTACACCAACTCCACTAAGCTTGTCCCAAAGCTGGTTATATAATTTTTCGCGCCAAAAGAGATGGACGGCCAAGATTGAGTTCTAGTCATCTAATGGCTGAAGAGTGAAGTGGGAAAAGCTCATTAGGGTTCCCTAACCCTAATTGTCACCTATAAAAAGAAAGAGATTGATGGAGCAGGGAGGGGGGATTTTTTTAGTTAATTCTCTTAGTGTCTAATAATTGTGTACTCTGTTTTTAGTTCAATTGATGTTTCAAGTGTAATTCTCAGCTTAATGCTAATGTATTATTGAAGTTTTTTTAATGAAAATTCTAAGTTTTCCTTTTAAATTCAAGTTGCAATAGTTTTATTAAATTTATCATTTAGTTTAAATAACGTGAGAAAGTGTTGTTCACTGGCCATTTGGACTCATCTTAGCTTAATTACAAGTTTTTATAAGCTTTTAAGGAATTAGAATTAGTTCTAGTATAAATTCTCAAAAATACCAACAAAATAAGAACATAAAAGAAAATAAAAAAATATTGAAGAAGAAAGGAAAGCAGAAGCAGCAGTGGTGATGGAATATGGTCTAGATCTCCATGGGGAGCATTAGGTTGTTCTTGGGTTCTTGGTTTTCAGATTGCTAGTGGCTTTGGATGTCAAGTAAGGTTTTGGACCTTAGTTTTTCTATATTATGAGTTAAGTGTTGTTTATTGCTAGTGTTGTTCAATTCTGTGTATTTAGGTTTATTATTGCTTAACATAGGGTAATTAGTCAAGCTTAGTCATTAATTGTCCCATTTGCTTTGAAACTCTTTAAAAACTGTTACATATAGGGGTGTTTGGAACTGGCTGATCTAGTAGTTTGTTGTTGTTATTAGTTGTCAAGTTTTGTTGGTAGACTGCTCTTAGACCATTTTTAGTTCAAAACAACCTTTGTTGTGTTCAAATTCAAAGAAAAGTCAAGATTGAACATTCAATCACCCAACAGCCTAACTGTTGGTGATTTGGTGTTCCAATTCTTGTAAATCACTTCTAAACTAGTTTAGGGTAGTAGAATTGGCTTGCTTTGGTCTAAATAAACATCAAGTAACCATTTGGACTCAATTTAAATCCATTTAAGTCAAACTTGTTCCAAGATCTCATAAAGTCAAAGTTGCATACTCAGTTTTTGAGCATAAGTCAAATCATTTTCTAGGACTCATTTTTTGATGAAAATGCAAATTTTTGGTTGATTTGGAATCCTTGCTAGCTTGTGCATCTAAATCAAAAAGAAATTTGGAATTTTCAACACTTTTGGTCACTGTTAATTGACGTTGAATCTGGGTGTTTAACTAGAAAATTCCCCTACACCTCAGACTTTCTCAGAACTTTGAGGGATTGCAGATTGCTGAGTAATCAGAGATAAGATTAGGTTTTTGTGGTTCTAGGAAGCCCTTTAGGTTTAGTTTGTGGGGTTGCATTTGGTTTCTCCTCAAAAAGCTCATTTGGTAGCTTATTGTGAGCTCCAAAAGCCCCTCTTGGCTGTGATACACTGCTGCTACTTAGGTTGTTCTTGAATTATTAGTTGAGTTGGATTAATCCTTGTAGTTATAGTACTTGTTCTTGTTGCTAGTAATTTATGATGTTGCCTTTGTTCATTACAGCTTGTGCTGTTTGAAAGCTCTCATAAGCCTTAGTGAGCTTGACTGCTCATTAAGATTATTAAACTTTAGTGTTTGCTATTGCTGCTATTGTTCTATTGTTCTTGAACCTGGATTGTGTGTCCATTGTTGATGATTTTGTTGATATTGTTACTTGTCATTGTTGATTGTTGTGCTGCTTGTTCAACCTTACAACTTGGTTGAGATCCTTTGATTTAATGCTCTAAAAAGAAAGTAAACAAGAGTTTTTCTATAATCTGACTTTGATCCTTGAACTGAGTTTAGAATTGGTGAATCTGTGTTCATGTAATCTGTTTTCTAAAAGTTTTAAGTTTGAATTTGTGTTTGTGTTTGTGTTTGATTGTGGAACCAGTAAACAAGAAAAAAAAAGAAGAATTTTGCAAAAAGGGAACCAAGGGATTCGAACCCTGGTCTCCACATCCACAACCCAACACCTCACAACTCAGCCTCTTAACCACTTGCGCCCTAGGGACTTACACTTTCTATTTGTAAAATTTATTATTTATCCCTTGTGTTCCTGATTGGCTTATTTCATTTTTTTCAGCTTTTAACAACTTATTATTGCTTATTTTTTTTACTGTACACCCACGTTTTATAATTTTCATAGTTTAGGTTCAACCTCAAGTATTTTGTAAAAAAGTTTCAGATTTTTCTTTTTAGTTTTAGTATTTATTAGAATTTAGTTTTTGTTATTTAGTAATTAAATCATTCTAAATAGAATTTTCATCAAAAAAATTAATTTTCTTTTTTTTCTAAAATTTTCTATTATCATTAGGATTGTAGGCCTTTTATTTCTCAAATTTCTCTTTTATTTTTGCGCGTTGACGTTATTTTTAATTAAACGCGCGTTTTTAGTTTTTAAACGTTTCTAAGTACTTTTGCTTTACGTGTTTGTTCTTATAGCTTCGTCTAGTCGTTTTTATTCGTATTCTCTTAGTGTAATCATTCAAACCCCCCTTTTCCATTCAAAATCACTCGATCTCAGAATCGTTTTAAACACAATTTCATGCTTCGTCGGGACATAACGACCCGGGAAGAACTCCTATACTCCTTGGATCATTGCATTGAGCCCTAAATGGCTTGATTTTTGTTGACCAAATCCTTGGTCAATTTTAGTTGACCGTTTCTGGGCCAATCAAAATTTGGCGCCGCTGCCGGGGAGGCGTGTCGCGTGTCTTAAACGTCTTGCAGCATCGTGTTTTTGAAACACAACTTGTGTATATCATCTATCCTTTGTATATTTACCACATATCGTATTTTCATCTTTCAAAAACATAAAAAACGCAAAAATAATTTCTCTGTGTTTCTAATATATATATAAGAAAAAGAAAAAGGAATACTTGTCACCAAGTATTCAACAAAAATACCAAAAAAATAATATACATCCTCCGTCTTCCGTTGAAGGAGGGCGGTTGTAAACCATTCCTAAATAACAACAACAGAAAGATAATCGTGAAATCAGTTTGTTACACGATTCAGCTTTTAAACAAAAAGGTTTCCGATTGGTGTACGGTTAACAAAAAGAAAAGAAACAGAGACAAAACGATAAAGTCAAATAAAAGATTTCAAAGTTTTCTCTGCACTCATGGCTTTTCGTTTTTCTAGTGCACTGCGCACCTCGTTCTTCTAGGCTCTACAAGCCATTAACCGTGTGCTTGCAGATTCCTCCGAAGACGCACGTAGACTTCTTGCACCCGCAGTCGAATCCGAGATTCCGTAGTGTTTCTACCACTGTCTGTCGTCATGGCAGATCTCCTATGAGATAGAGCTTCTCCAGGCACCCATCGAGGGTTACGGAGATGCCATTGTTGTTCCAGCCATCGTGGCTGATAGTTTTTGAGCTCAAACACCGGGTTATGAATCTTGTACCCAGAGCTCAATTCCCTTCTGGTTTTGAAGCCGGGACGATCTCATGCTCATATTCGATGGTTTAACAGATCACATCTGACCATCAAAATACAAGAATGTCCATCTGAAGGCATAAACTTCTCTCTTTTCATTCCTCCCTCGAAGGGAAAGCCTGGATTTGGCTTGAAAAATCAAACCCCCTCCGTTCTATTGAAACATGAGAGGATTTGGTAAAGAAATTTGTGAATAATTCTATCCTCCTTCAAAGACCACGAGTCCTTAAAATGAGAACCATCAAGTTCACTTCCAGAAATTTGATGTAATCATTCTAGTGAGTTGATGCGCGTGGATGTGATGCGCGTTGGATTGCAACACACACCTACGTTTTACCTCTCAGGGATCTCGAGAACTTCCAATCCCCCACCAGGCAGTGTACCTGACCGATGTAGTATAGTGAAGTGGCAAGTACGGAGGGTTGATCAGTTTCTCACAGGGATAGGTTCGTTAGGTTAAAAACACTCTAATCTAGGTCTAAGGGTGAGGAAGATTCGTTTTTTTGTATTTTTATATTTTTATGAAAGCAAGTAATCCTCTGGTTTTTGGAGGATGGGCGAATTAGTTGCTAGTCAACTAAACAAGTTATTACTCTTAAACTACTTATATTTTTGTATTTTTTTTGGTTTTAGAGAAAATCAGTGGTGGAAATAGTGTTTATCTAGTTTTCATTACTCCGCTAACTATCTTTTATCATGTGAATAGTATGTTGATTTGCTTGGATACGGGTATATACCCCCACCCCCCACACCCACCCCCCCCCCTAACAAGTCGTAGGGAGTTGCGTTCAATTCCCTAACTCAATAAGTCTACCTCACTCATGACGTACGTCAAGCATCCTATCATGAAGCTCACCGATGCAACATATGCATGAAATACTACCTTAAACCAATAACGCACATTGATTCGCGTTTCTAAAGACGTTCCAGCATTTACCATAAGGAGATTAGCCATTTTTCCTTAGTCTAACGTAAGATGAAAAATCATGCAAATACATCACCACATACACATCACATTGATAATCAATAGTTAGGATTCATTAGATCTAAGCAAACACAAACTAATTAGCCAAGTATTAAAAGAAGACAAGTACAAGATAAATCACACAAACATAGACATATTGTAATGGATAAAGACTTTTCTTCAAATTAAACATGCAAGTTGGAAGGGTTTGGATTACCCCCCAAAGGCTGTAAAACTCGTACTAAGGGTTTTGGTCCAAGATCTCTCCACTCTAAAAAAATTCTTCCTCTTTAAATAAAAGAAAAACGTTCTATATATATAGATTTTTCGGGCTGACGGCGTCACCCAATAGGTGACGTCGTCAGCTCGGCGATTAGGGTTTTCAGACGGCCTTCCCTTGACGTGGTCATAATTTCTGGTTCCAGATCTGACGGCCTTGGGTTGATGGCGTCACCAATTTGCACTACGAACTCTCTGGCCCGTCAAGAGTATTTTTCCAATTCGGACATCACTGTGTTTCCTGACGGCGTCACCTTGGTAGACTCTGACGGCGTCACCTTGTGATCTTTAAGGTCTTTTGAGTTTTTGTTGTTTTCCGGCACTTTTTCACTCCGAAAACGAACCGAAAATGCTTCTTTTGTGATTTTCCCTTCAAAAGTACTAAAATGAGAAAAACGACTTTGGGTGAATCCAAACAAAAACATACGAATTAGACTCCAAACCGACCCCTAAAAACGTAAACATTTTTCGTCTCATCAACTCTAATACCCTTACACTTTTGAGATTTCTTGTCCTCAAGCAATGCGCTTTTATGCTCCCCAACTTGAAAAACAAGTTAGAGGTCATTTAATGCGAACTTAAAATAATTACAAAGAAGTTAGTCGTTCCATTTACTCAAGATAGAGACCGGAGAAATAACTAGCACCTTCATGTAGTGTTTGGATACTCCACATCGTCTCGGTTGATAATATGTGATACAATATAAAGGAAATGGACAATATCACTCACTTACCTGTCATAATACAATAGATTTACCATAGGCTGAGAGAGGTCGAAAACCTTCTCCACTAAGCGTAAGCACCTAGATAACTATCAAAGGGGCTTTACAAAAGGTTATAATGGGAGGTTTAGGATATGGAAAACACGTTTGGTTGATAAGGGATGTTTAAATTGGTGGCTAGTCAATATCTTATTTAGTTACATATACAAGTGGCGTTGCCAAGCCAGACTAGACTCAATCTTAACTATCAAAAACAAAATAAAACAAAACTAAGAAAATAAAAGATAGGTGTGGATGGCTAGTCCGTATGTTTTTTTTTTTTTTTTTTTTTTTTTTTGAATACTTGTTTAACCTACATCCAAAATAAAACACAATAGGGATTAAGCTTTCCCCTTAACACTTGAAACTTTTTACATACTTTACATTTACTATCTCTACGACCGAATTGAAATAATAAACACTTGGAAGTACTTTTGAAAACGTTTAGCACATATGGGGGTAATAAATATTTTTCCCATTAACTTCCATAATATTAGTACTTTACCATTGAATCCAATAATCCCAAAACAATATGTACAAGATAATGCTTCGATTACAACAAGTGTAGACCAATTAGACAATTGACAAGGGTTTAAAATAAATAATCACTAAAGGTGAGTGCATACAAGGTGGCTAAGGCGATTTGGTTGCATATTTGGGGGTGGGGATTGTAAACAAATTCTTCCTTTAAGTTATGTGCTTAAAGGTTAGAAACGAAAGGGAATAGGCTCTAGGGGTGTACTAGGGGTATCAGTGGTACCAAAATGCGTACATGCCAAAGGTGTGGGATTACTTGACCATGTAGCCAATGTAATTATAATACAGGTTTAAAACAAGGTTATCCTAATGCCTCTATCATTAGTTATCCTAAATCTACACGAATGTAGTCCACTTGGTGGACTCGGAATGGTACATACGCAATTCTAGAACCTTAAGTATTACCGTACAACAACATGGGCTAAAGTTGAGTGCTTCTCAATTCCTACCAATTCTAAGGGGTGACCTCAAATATTTGGTGAAAATTTTTGGTGGTAACGGTTTTTTGTGCTAGTCATAAATCTCCTATCCATGAGAACGCTTATTAGGATAAAGTTTCCTCCTAATTAAATGTAAAAAAATTTTAAA
>LBNU01021146.1:184382-208763 GCA_014162995.1 Artemisia annua
CTATTTGTACAACCATTATGGTAGATACTTTAAATAACTACTCATTTCTTGATCGTATGATCAGTACTTATTAATTTTCTGATTTTGTAAATAGCTAGTCCTATTATATTGTGAGCGTATGTAACAAATGCGTGCAATTTAATCAACAAAGTAAAAACCATTGCAGTTATACGCCCCTCACCATGCCCCTGTTCACGTGCGTACGAAAAATAGTTGGGAGAGGTGTATCAATAAATATCATAGCATTATGCTCTTATCGGCAACAGATGTTGCCAAAACAGACTATGATCTTTTGTGGCGATCGGCTCAAGATTCTTCATCGCCATGTACTTAGCTTGTTGAAAGTCTATATCAAGTGAGCCATAACAATTGTCTCGTATGCTTAATTGTGGGATAAAAACACAGTTTAGATGGTTTTGTCACAACACTTGGGATACTTAATATAACTACTGCAAGAGCTAGATGTATAAATTAGTGGAAAAAAATAAAAAAACGGTGCCGTAGATGAGTGAGGTGTGGTGGCCTTCAATGCTGGTGGTTTTGTCTGTTCTAGAGAATCCGGATATAATGTAATAAAATAAACTCAGAAAATGTGATTGACATGTAAGATCAACCACTTTCTTTGTTAATGATTTAGTAGGTCTAACGTAACTAAGTTTGATACTATAAACACACATATACCATTAACACCAGTTAGCATGCAGAGTGTTTCGTTAAGTACGTGGATGTGTTATAAGTACGATCAAGTCCTATGTATATGTTTTGAAAACTAAAAGGAAAGACCTCTAAACTATCAGCATTCCTCATTTTATTAGAGCTCAAAAAACTATGTTATAAAGCAATATGTAAATTTAATTCTAGTAATTAAATAGAATATAATTTCCTAATGCATATAATTCAAGACTCATTTATCCCAAAACTTTGAAATGAATAACCCATTAGAAATATCACACAAGTTAGGTAAGAATAATAATAATAACCATTAACACAAATATAGATAAGCAATTTAAATGATGTATAGGTCTTATCATAAACTTCAGTTTAACGAAAAAGTTTATCATTTAACATATTTATCAAAAATTCATAAAAATCCAATACTTAAAAATATATTAAGATGTTTAAAATCCAGATATACTCTTAGGTAATTAATCATTTTAATCAGCATCAATCAGTTACAAAATAGTATCATGTTAAAATTTTTTCTTAAAAAACCCGCGCGTGTGCCGGGTATATATAACTTAGTTAAATAAATAATAACTAATATGTGGAAAGGACCAATGGTTAGAAAGTAGTCTAAAGTATATCATTCAACCACCCTCACTGATTGCCTTCATCTGTGTTATTAAGAAATAATAGAGCAATATTTGGGAAGTGTAACCATGTAGATGTCATAATTCAAAGTATTTTAATTGTTATTGAAAAACGAAAACTAATATGTAAAAAAGAAAAAGTTTTGCGGTTTGGGACGCTCGCTGTTGCAATTAAATATTAGCCTTTTTTCTTTTAATCCTACCCGTTGGCAATTAAATATTTGTCAAAACCGACTAATTTTAGCAAAAATCGGATGAGTATTGGCTTCACTTGAATCATGGAGACAAGTCATTGCAAATAGAATCATAATTCGAATCTCTTATCGATTTTTGTAACTTCCCACAATTTGTTGTGCACATATAACCACATGGTTATTTAACTTTGGTTAGACGTTGACGTGGCTGATACAAAGTTGATGACAAGATTAACCTATAGTCTCAAAAGTGTGGTGATAGTTGCCTTAATAACTTTTATTTATTTAAAGAGTATTTCTTTCTTTTATTAAACATCGTACTTTTACCGCAGCGTCAAAGTCTCAAGAGTAGTGGTATACTAAGATTGCATATTTTATGGGCGACCTTTGACACCTCGAGAAGAATGGTTAGTGGCATCTTATTTTAAGGGCTAACAATTTGTTGCTATGATGACCGTGTATGTAATTTCTGTTCATCTTGCCTAACTTATAAATTCATTGTTTTTTTGAACCCTTCTAATTTGGTTCATCTCCACTAACTATTGACTTCCGTATTGCAAAAAGTTTTACTGTTGCATATGAGTTTATTTGGTTGTATATTTTGATTTTTGCAATACACTTTCGTAACACTTTTTCCTCTTATATTCAATAAATATTTTTTTTCATTCTTAATGCATTCATTTAATAAATTACTTTTGCTAAAAAAATAAACCACCATAAAAGAATAATATAGAGTCATGCCCGCCCCATCGGGCGGGCTATATATCTATAAAGCTCATATATTATGTTATCACTGCACATGTAATCGTATTTGTGATATATATAGTATAGGTAGTAGTATAGTATAATAGTTACTAATAATTATATATAGTAATATATATATGTTCTCTCTCTTTCCTCCCAATTGGAGGCGCAGCTCATGACACGTGGTTTTCCCTTAGAGAAAAGTTGTCGAACTAACTTGTCAAACCAAAAGTTCTCGATACACTTTTGAAAGGATTCGACAAGCACTGTTGCACAGAATCTCTATAACTTTTTTAAAGAGTTTCGAACAGCACTGTTCACAGAATTCTCTTGATAATCTTTGGGTTTTCGAAAAACTTCAAGATCATTGTGGAAGATGACAAGATTGCTTTCGTCAAGTCCATTCAATTCACTCCAAGGACCACTGGCCTGAGAATCCCTGAAAATCATCTGAATGACAAGATTCTTGCATCTTCGAACTACCGAATCTACGACTTAGCCTACAAAGCTGGGAGAGTAGGGATCACTGAAACCGAAGAAGTTCCCAGATACATAAGGGACACTCGCAACAAGAGAGGTGCTAAGTCAGGAAGCTCCAGTAGTACTCAAACACCTAAACAACCAAAGTCTAAACCTGCTGCAGCCCCAAAACGAAAAGTCATCAAGAAGAAAGTCATCACACCTGAACCATCACCACCACCATCAGAAGCAAGTGGGTCAGAATTTGGCTCAGAAACCAAAACCGACACAGATGAAGGAGGGGACTATGAAATAAAGTATGTTGCTCAAGAGGATCCTGAACTCGAACTGGCAAAACAATTAAGTTTGGAAACTCTCCATGAGCAACAACAACAACCAAGAAAAGGAATTGTCATCCGTGAACCTGGCCATGATGATAAAGAAACTACACAACCTGAATCTGAACCTTCAACTGACAAAGGCAAGCTGAAAAGCGTAATCGTTGACACCCGATACCTGGAAAAGGAAGAGCAGAAAAAGCTCAAATTGGCTGCTTGTCTCAACCTTCAATTGCAACAAGCTCATCAGCAAAAACTTGAACTCCAAGCTAGAGAAGGTGGCTTTAGCAGCACAGTGATACCTCCAACCGCAACTGAAACAACAACAGAACAACTGGAAAAAGATGCTGAGGGTAACACTATTATGAAAGATGCTGGAGTTGAAGAGGCTACAGATGAACTACAAAAGAAAACTGAGACAACAATTCCAGAGGTCGAAGCCAAAAGTCAGGAAGAAGAGGAGTTGAGTAAGAAAACCTCAGAGGAACCGGCAGAAGAAAGTCTTGATGATCAACCACATGATCAAGATCAAGATGATCAATTCTTCGACACCGAAATGCCATCACCGCCAAAGGATAGGTCTCCAACACCGGAACGACCTCCAATCCCTCAAGGTACACCACCTAAAGATCCATCTCCACCTCACTCTGAATCAGATAAAGAAGCAGAACCATCATCATCATCATCAGACCAGTCACCACCACCACCACCACCAAAAGCAAAAAGACCAAGAATGAAGAAAGCCAGTCTGAGAACTACAAAAGCATTTTTACGGGCAAAGCATATTGCGGGATCTTCAAGGACTAGGAGAACACCACAACAACACGATGGTGATCTTCAAGACCAAATGAAGAAAATGACTACACTGGTTACTCAGCTCTCTGATAAAGTACAGGAGTTAATGCAGACTAAAGCTCAAGTTGACAAGTACATGACAGCAGATATGGAAGAGATGATCAAAGACTACACCAAAGAATACTTGGGTGAAAATCTTGTATCTACAGTAACTCCAGAGTTGTCTGAACTGCTGAAACCCATCAGAAATGAGCTAGACATCAGGATTCGTAAAAACATCGTCAAAACGCTTCAGTCAACTCCTTTCTATCTGCAAACGAACAGGCCTCCTACTGAGCCTGTGGATTTAACCGTGGAACAACTGGAAACTTTGTTAGCTTCCAAACTTGCTGAAAAGGTAGAAAAGACTGATGAAGAAGCTGCATTACTTGAATCCCTGAGGGCAACAGAGTCATGTAAAGAAGCCGCTGGTACACGCAAACGTCCAAGAAAAGACGATGATCCGGACAAAGACTCACAAAGCAAAAGATCCAAGTCTAGCCGCAAACCATCATCATCCAGACAACCACCAGCATCTAAGACTTCTACCCGCAAACCACAAAGTTCAGCACCCAAGTCTGGACCCACAGCAGCAGAAGAACCATTCATGCTTCAGCAAGATGATCAACAGGAGGAACCACAACATGAATTCATTCAAACTGAATCTCCTGAACCACAAGCTGGAATATCATCAACAACTCAGACCGACAAGTCTAAGAGTAAGAAGAAGCAAACCAAACGCTTTACATGGTTAGATGCTCCTGAGGCTCCTGAATCTGAATGGGTCACTACAATGATTAAAGCTCATCCACCGCTTGAAACCGAAGAACCACTTCCGGGCAACACTTTACAACACGCTCAGAGTATTCTTTCGGGTCTCCAGTTGGAAAAAGTGACGAAAGCTGAACTTAGGCGAATCAACAAGGATGCTCGTGACTTTCTAAAGGCACGATCAGGAAACAAAATAGAGCTGGACTACCATTTGCAAAACATTGCATCAGCTTTATTAGACTCCTTTGATTGGCTTAATCCGGAAAGCAACTTCGATGCCCATGGAAAACACAACGAACCGTACTTCACTGACTGGACAAAACCTTTACCTCTTCAAGGCTTTGCTGACAAGCCTAGAATTCCATATCGATTCTTCTTCAACTATGATCTCCGCTACTTGCAACACGACATCACAACTTCCAAATATCGCTACAAGTCTTCATTAAGGATTTCAGTACCAGCTGCTCGTTATGAGGTTCCAAACATTGAAGAAACTGCTCCTATATTCAGCAACTCCATTGTGGAATACAACAGAGACGCTTTGTTTGGAATTCAGAACTGGTCAGATCGACGAAAGCTCGGCTACACTCACAGATGTGAACGCACATCCGGTGATGTGAAGAACAAAGGCCGAATCATCGCAATCATGCAAATCCTGGAAGATAGACGGTTTAATTATGTCTACATGATGGAAATAGTGGTTAAGAGGCAATACGAACAGCTCTACAAGTTTTGTGAAGCCGATTTCCCACATCTTTATCTAGATGACGTAGAAGATATGTATCTAGAGAAAGTTCAAGGAAGAATGAGGGGCTTCCCAACATCAACTCAGTACAACTTCATTTCTTCCTTGCTCATGTACATCAGACAACTGATCATCCGTTAACGTGTAGAAGATCTACAGTTAGGTGTTGAAAGCTACCAGAATCATCTCAACTTGACCAAATCACAACTCATAATCGAAGAACTACATGACGCATCTCAACTAATGATTCTCCANGAGAAAGTTCAAGGAAGAATGAGGGGCTTCCCAACATCAACTCAGTACAACTTCATTTCTTCCTTGCTCATGTACATCAGACAACTGATCATCCGTTAACGTGTAGAAGATCTACAGTTAGGTGTTGAAAGCTACCAGAATCATCTCAACTTGACCAAATCACAACTCATAATCGAAGAACTACATGACGCATCTCAACTAATGATTCTCCAAAAAACAAAGTTCGGGGTTACCTACCTCAACTCAAAGAATCAGCTATGGTTCATGCGGTTTGACGAGCTTCATAAGTTCTGTGATGCTACCTTGCAAAGAGTTCGTGATGGTCTAGTGGGGAGATTGACGGACGATCTGAACAAAGTAAAAGAAGGAAAGAATACCCGTTGGAATTCTAGCACAAGAAGAATGGTAAAGAACTTCATCCATGCCATTGAATAAAGGCTCAACCGGAGGGAACAAATCAGGAGGCTGGAAAGTTATATCGGGGTTCGTCCATCGTTTCCAATCCTGACATTTCAGAGGCCCAATGAAAAGTTCACCGACTTCAATGCCTTGACCTCATCTCAGACTTAAGCTTTTGGTATAACCTTTCATTATTTCCAATTCATTCTTGATTATTGTGAATTATTAAGGCTTGTGTACATATAACAGTGCACAACCCATTCCTTGTAAAGAAAGGACCCTGTGGTACGCTTCAGTGCTACAATCCTAAGATAAGGAGCGAAGGCTTCTTACTTTTGAGTAGAATTTATCAAACTTTTAAGATTTTCACAATTCTACTCAAAAGACAAGTATTTCACCTCAATGAGTATCCACAAGTTGAGGGGGAGTACTTGTACCAAAACATCGTTCTTAAAATCTCAAATCTTTGATGATAACTCCCCATAAGACTCAAAAAGCATATTTTAATCAAAATCGTTTGCAAAAACAACATTTGATATGCTATTTTTGAGGGGGAGAAGAAGAAAATGATCAAAATATGATGTGGCAAAGTTGTATCTCACTCGAGCTCGACTCAGAATTGACCCAAGAATTGACGAAACAAAAACCGTTAGTATTCGAAAGGATTTATCCGAGTAGATTGTACCGTTTCGAGAAACTCTTTCTAGACGTTACTTTGACGGGTCTAACTTCCTTTATGGAATGTTTACAACTTCAAGGTAGTTATTAGGGCTAGTTGTCACCTAAAAACTGACAATGCATCCCTTTAACTAAGCAACGTAACCGTGTCCCTCGGGTACATGTCTATTAAGAGTGGATCAATTCTAAAGTGCTAACTTCTCCCGCATGTGTTATTTTCCGCAAAATATTCATAAGCACATGTGGAGGGGGAGTATTTCATAAGAAAATAAAACCCTCAAAGTGTTATAAAATTTTTTTATTCACAAACACTTTGAGAGATTTTCAAATGAATGGTTTCAAAAGGCATCACTAGGATAGTCATGGAGTTATAAGGTGACTAAGGTTAGGAATAACCGTCCTATGATCCGCCTAAACCGGAGGGATCTACCCAAGGACATCACCAATAGTTAGTATTTAGAAGTCCTTAGGTATGATTCGAAAAAGGAGTAATGAATGAAACGGAGAAAGAAGGGGTTGAAGAATTAAAAAGAAACGTTATGAAAAGGGTGAAAAGAAATGAGCCCTCCAAATTATTCAACCTTAGGGCAGACACCGGGTTCAATTCATATGCTACTGGTTGTTGCTAAGGCGACACCGGTATTGAAGATAAAAGACGTCATGGACCCAGTGACGCATGCACCTTAACCTTCTAGCCACTCGGGTATCTCTCAAAAGATACTTGTTTCATTCTCACGGGGAACCGTTGTAATCTATCGACCTTCTATTTAGAGTTGGTTGATATTGAAACAGGAGACCCTGCCCCAATCTCCGCATAGGAAACCATAAGTTGCACTAATTGAGTCTAGAGCCACGAGATACATCAAAGATCTCTTAGGTACACTTAGTAATCTTACATTGGTTGTTCTACATCAATGGACACCAATTGTAAATTATCGAGTCCTTCGCAGATCTTAGCAATCTGCCTAGAACGTTCATGAGGGATTTACTTAGGTATTTCTCGAATGATTGAACGGAAATCCTGCCAGGGTCAACATCAAACAGCCCTGACAGCAGGTCACTTCGGTAATTCCTCGTGGGTTACGCTTAGTGTTTATGATGGCTTCAAACGGTCTACAGTCGTGGGGTGATCTCCAGCGACTCACCTAATCGTGGGTGTACTTAGTTGTGCCCGTGTAAGCTCCTTAGGGGGTATCCGATTAGGAACGGCCTTGGCGCGAATTAGAAGGAGTCTTCACAATATGCTGTTGATGAATTCTAGTTCAAACCTGTAAGTACCGGTTGTATTATTGCTAACTGTTTTATTTCAGGTACAAATGCCATCTTGAACACCAACTTCCACATGCTCATACATACATCTCAAATGCCAAAGAAAGCTCGATGCAACATCACAGTCTAAAGAAAAGATTCTACGACAACAATCATGAATCTTCAACAACAAAGACAAAGAGCTACGAATGCATAACTACAACACAGTCAAAGATGTATGAGCATGTCGGAACGGAGCGAATCCATTGGAGATACCGAAAGTGACGTGTGGCGGATTACAACATCATCTCTCATTTTCACATCAACAAAGACAAAGAACAAAGAACGATGAATCACTTCTACTACAATCATTTTGAAGACGTCTAAAGCTACAAATGTCAACAGTTAAAGTCCAAAGACAAAGACGTCAAGCAACCTCGATGACCGTGACGAACTTCTATCCTTCAACAATCCTTCATGACCGATCCTTAGGGGGAGATTGTTAGGATCATAGTTTTCAACTATTCAGTCAAGTCTCGGTCATTTCAGTAAATGTAATAGGTTGCTAGAATTATCACTTTTATCTTAATTATGTTAGTTACTCGTATGGTTATAAACGAGTCCAATAAATGTCCAACGGGCCATAAAAGCCCATGAACTAGTAAGATAGGAAGGAAGGGAGTGTTGCCCTATCCCTCTCCTATAAATAGGACATCATATCTCTTGTATCAAATGTTGGTTAATTTCATATCTTAAGGAAACTCTTGTTCTTTCATCTTTCATATTGATCTTAATCAACCAAGTCTATTTCTCATCTCATTTCTCTCATTTGAATACTTGTGTTTACTAATATGGTGACCTAACATTCTTCTTCATCGTCCGTGAGTCAGTTCTAGCACCGATGCTAAGATTGACAAACTCACGGAAGCCATTCAAGCTTTGGTTCTCTCTAACCAAAAGAAAGTCTCTTTTCCAAAAACTTCTCCTCCTGCTGAAGTTAAAAAAGTGGAAGTCTGTGTTACATGTGGTGGCCCTCACGCATATTACAATTGTATGGCCACAGATTATAACCCCTTTGAAGCTAATGCGATAGCTGGACCTTCCAATCATGGAGGTAACCAATTCCGTCCGCCGATGGACCCGAACTATCGTCCCAACCACTACCCTGGACCTCCCGGTTTTAATCAAAATCAAAATGTTCAAAACCATAACCAAAATTTCCAAAACCAAAACCGAATGAACCAAGGTTATCAAAACCAAGGTAATTTCAATCAAGGTCATGGTTACCACAATCAGAACCAAGGTTTCCAAAATCTAGGTTTCTAAAACCAAGGAAACTTTAACCGGAACCAAGGTCAGGGTCATTCCGATCAAGGGAATTTTCATGGAAATAATCAAAATCAAGGAAATTTTCAAAACCAAGGTCCAAACAACCGAGGTCAAAATTTTCCTACTCAGACTCAAGCTATTGTTCCTACCGGACCATCATCTGATGAGTTGTTAAAACAATTCATGAAATCCCAAGAGGAAATGAATCGGTTATTGGTCAGCCAAATTTCTGAGATCAAGAAGTCTTTAAATGATCGACCCTCGGGCTCAGGACAACTTCCGAGCAACACGATCGCTAACCCGAGGGGCGATGCTAAGTCGATCACAACCAGAAGTGGTGCTTCTTATGATGAACCCGCGATTCCTACTACCTCTTCTTCCTCTCTTCCAAAGGTAGTGGAACGTGAGCCTGAGGCGACGAAGGGCAAAGTGCAAGTTACAAGCCCACAAAGTACAGCACACGTCCATCCTCAGGTTGTCCCAAAAACAAAACCAAAGCCAGGAGTCGTCTTTGAACCTCCAGTAACTCCGGCTGAGAACCCTAAATCCAAAACTTCTATTCCTTACCCATCACGCTTAAATGAACAAAAGCTCTGAGAAAAAGCAAGTCATCATATGGATAAATTCTTTCAAATTTTCCAAGAATTACACTTTGACATATGCTTCTCGGATGCTATCCTTCTGATGCCAAAGTTTGCATCCACACTCAAACACTTGTTGAGTAACAAGGAAAAGTTGTTTGAGATGGCAAAAACTCCGCTTAACGAGAACTGCTCAGCAGTTTTGTTAAAGAAGCTTCCCAAAAAGCTTGGAGACCCAGGGAAATTTCTCTTACCTTGTGTATTTCCAGGGATGGTTGAATGCTTTGCCTTGGCCGATCTTGGCGCAAGCATTAACCTGATGCCTTATTCAATGTGGAGAAGACTTTCTCTTCCGGAACTCACTCCTACATGCATGACTTTATAGCTTGCAGATCGTTCAATATCTCATCCTCTTGGCATTGCTGAGGACGTATTCGTGAAAGTAGGAAAGTTTCAATTTCCTGCTGACTTCGTGGTTGTCGATTTCGATGTTGACCCACGGGTTCCTCTAATTGTTGGACGAGGATTCCTGAGAACGGCTCGTGCCCTCATTGATGTATTCGAGCAAGAAATCACATTACGTGTGGGTAATGAAGCCATAACCTTTAACCTTGACCAAACTTTGAGGTACTCCTCAAATTATGACTCTGAATCAGTTAACCGAATAGATGTCATTGATGTTGCTTCCGAGGAGTACGCTCAAAAAGTTCTTGGTTACGTTCATAATTCTTCGGGTGGTGATTCCACTCCGTCTTTTCATCCTATCATTTCCGACTCTTCCCCTTCTCTCACTCCGTTTGAGGGAAGCGACTTCCTTTTAGAAGAGGTCAAGGCTTTTCTCAAAAGTGATTCAGTTCCAGATGGAATCGATAACAATGAGATTGATCTGGAGGGAGATCTTCTTCTCCTCGAGAAATTGTTGAATCAGGACAATTCTCCTCTACTCCCTCCCGTAAAACTTCATAACGAGGAAATCAAATCAGTTGAGAAAACTGAAGAATTTCCCGAGGTCGAACTCAAGGAGTTACCTCCTCATCTCGAGTATGCATTTTTCGAGGATGATGATAAATTGCCCGTCATAATTGCTAATGACTTGAGTACGGAGGAAAAATCTGCTCTCATAAAGGTCTTGAAGTCGCACAAGCAAGCAATTGGTTGGAAACTCTCCGACATCAAGGGTATTAACCCTGAATTTTGTACTCACAAGATTTTAATGGAGGATGACTTCAAGCCGGCAGTCCAACATCAGAGACGGGTAAATCCAAAAATTCATGAGGTCATCAAACAAGAGGTTTTAAAACTTCTTGATGCCGGATTGATTTATCCCATCTCAGATAGTCCTTGGGTGAGTCCCATACACTGCGTTCCTAAAAAGGGTGGCATTACTGTTGTCACAAATGAAGATAACGAGTTGATTCCAACTCGATTGGTTACTGGGTGGCGAGTTTGCATTGACTATCGCAAATTGAATGAAGCCACCCGTAAAGACCATTTTCCTCTACCCTTCATGGACCAAATGCTTGAGAGATTGGCGTGGAATGAGTACAATTGTTTCCTCGACGGTTTCTCGGGATATTTTTCAGATACCCATTGATCCTCAGGATCAAGAGAAGACCACCTTTACGTGCCCCTATGGAACATTTGCTTATAAACGTATGCCTTTTGGCTTATGTAATGCTTCGGGCACGTTTCAAAGGTGCATGATGGCCATATTTTCCGACATGATCGGGAAAACAATGGAGGTCTTCATGGATGACTTCTCGGTCATTGGGGATTCTTTTCAGACATGTCTCTCCCATTTGGACACTATGTTAAAACGGTGTGAAGACACCAATCTTTGTCTAAATTGGGAGAAGAGCCATTTTATGGTCAAAGAGGGGATTGTCCTCGGCCATAAGATTTCCAAGAACGGGATTGAGGTTGACAGAGCTAAGGTTGATGTCATTGCCAAATTACCTCATCCCACTACCGTCAAAGGTATTAGGAGGTTTTTGGGTCATGCCGGATTTTACCTTAGATTTATTCAAGACTTTTCCAAAATCGCCCGGCCTATGACCCATCTCCTTGAGAAGGATGCTCCTTTTATCTTCTCTCCCGAGTGCGTAGAAGCTTTTGAAACATTAAAGAAAAAGCTTACTGAGGCACCGATTCTTGTTGCCCCCGATTGGGACTTGCCATTTGAGCTCATGTGCGATGCAAGTGATTTTGCTATCGGTGTAGTCCTGGGGCAACGCAAAACCAAACACTTTCAGCCAATACACTATGCAAGCAAAACAATGACCGAGGCTCAAACACATTACACCACTACGGAAAAAGAATTATTAGCCGTGGTGTATGCCTTTGAAAAGTTTCAGCCATACTTGATCTTGACCAAATGTGTAGTGTATACGGACCACTCGGCTTTAAAATACCTCTTTGCAAAACAAGATGCAAAGCCGAGATTGGTTCGTTGGGTTCTCCTCCTACAAGAATTTGATATCATTATACGTGATAAAAAAGGAGCTGAGAACCTAGCTGCTGATCATCTGTCCTGATTAGAGAACCCACACCAAGATGTTCTCGAGAAAAAGGAAATAAATGAAACATTTCCTCTCGAGACATTAAATGCGGTTGCTTTTCGTGGAGATTCTATTACCCCATGGTTTGCCGATTTTGCAAATTACCATGCGGGTAACTTTGTGGTGAAAGGGATGTCCTCCCAACAGAAGAATAAGTTCTTCAAGGATGTTAAACATTATTTCTGGGACGATCCCTACTTATTCAAGATCTGTGCCGATTAAGTCATCCGGCGGTGTGTTTATGGGCAGGAAGCCACTGAAATTCTTAAGGCTTTCCATGCCGGTCCCACGGGGGGCCACCATAATCCAAACTACACCGCCAAAAAGGTGTTTGATTCTGGTTTCTACTGGCCCACAATTTATAAGGATGCCCAAGAATTAGTCAAATCCTGTGACGCTTGTCAACGTCACGGGAATATTTCACAAAAGAATGAAATGCCACAAAATGCAATTCAAGTTTGTGAGATCTTCGACGTGTGGGGCATCGATTTTATGGGGCCATTTCCGTCATCTAATGGAAACAAGTATATACTCGTGGCTTTTGATTATCTATCAAAATGGGTTGAGGCGAAAGCTTTACCCACCAATGATGCCCGAGTTGTTGTAAAATTCTTGAAAGCTCTTTTTGCCCGATTCGGAACCCCACGTGCTATAATTAGTGATCGTGGTACGCATTTCTGCAATGACAAATTCGACAGAGTCATGCAAAAGTATGGTGTAACTCACCGTCTCTCTACTGCGTATCACCCTCAGACAAGTGGGCAAGTTGAAGTTTCCAATCGTAGAATTAAAAGAATTTTGGAAAGAACGGTTGGCGAAAATCGTGCATCGTGGTCGGAAAAATTAGATGACGCACTCTGGGCTTTCCGTACGGCTTACAAAACACCCATCGGGTGTACGCCTTACAAGCTTGTGTACGGGAAAGCATGCCATCTGCCGATCGAGCTTGAGCACAAAGCCTATTGGGCCCTCAAGCATGCCAATTTCGACCTCCAAACTGCGGGCGATCATCGGAAAGTTCAAATGAATGAATTGAATGAACTTCGTGATCAGGCCTATGAAAACTCTTTAATCTACAAGGAAAAAACAAAGAAGCTCCATGACTCAAAGATCAAAAACCGCGTTTTCAATGTTGGTGATCGAGTCCTTCTTTTTAACTCAAGATTAAAGATCTTCTCGGGTAAATTGAAGACCCGTTGGACTGGCCCATTCACTATTGCAAAGGTTTATCCTTATGGCACCGTCGAATTATCTCAAAATGACGGACCAAACTTTAAAGTGAATGGGCATCGTTTGAATCATTACTTTGGAGAGGACATACCATTCATGGTTGTCTCGGATCTCCAAACTTTCCCCAAGGACNGCGGGTGATCATCGGAAAGTTCAAATGAATGAATTGAATGAACTTCGTGATCAGGCCTATGAAAACTCTTTGATCTACAAGGAAAAAACAAAGAAGCTCCATGACTCAAAGATCAAAAACCGCGTTTTTAACGTTGGTGATCGAGTCCTTCTTTTTAACTCAAGATTAAAGATCTTCTCGGGTAAATTGAAAACCCGTTGGACTGGCCCATTCACTATTGCAAAGGTTTATCCTTATGGTACCGTCGAATTATCTCAAAATGACGGACCAAACTTTAAAGTGAATGGGCATCGTTTGAAGCATTACTTTGGAGAGGACATACCATCCATGGTTGTCCCGGATCTCCAAACTTTCCCCAAGGACAAATGAATGCGGGGATCGAGTCAAGCTAGCGACTCGGTGATCAAAAACAGTAGCATGCCATATGGGTTTTCACCCATATTTCTGACTTCTTTCTATTTTCTACCACCCTAGTGTGGGGGAGTTTGCCCCCCGCTATTTGGAAAAAAAAAAAAAAAAAAAATCATAATCATTTTAAAAGAAGTGATAGCTTCTATTTAAGAAGCTTTAGCTATCACACTTCTTTTCCACCTTGGTTTCCACACTTCGCTTGTAATGTTATCCTTTGATGTTCTAAGTTTCGGCATAACCGCCGGTACTTTGAATATTGAGGACAATATTCAATTCTAGTGTGGGGGGGAATTCTAACGAATTTAAATCACGTATATATACCATCTAATTCCCCCGTTTTTGGCCAAAATTTTTCAAAAATTTTTCACTTTATTTCAAAATTTTTGTGGTTATCAGTCCGCCATGTCTAACCGACAAAAGGATTGGCTAATCCAGGAGCAAACGGCTCTTGGTAAAGATAAATCAAATCCGTTTACGGCTTGCAATTTGCCAAAAATTGTATGGTAATCAACTCACCATATCTTTAATTAGTGAAGAGTTGGCTAGCCCGCAAGATTATGGCTTGTGGTAAAGGCAGTTGGAACACCATAATTGGTAATCAGCTCACCAAAGATAATAACTATGTTTTATCTAAGAGTTGGCTAGCACAGAAGCAAACGGCTTCTGGTAAAGACATATCAAACCCGTTGAAAGCTGGTGATTTGCTCAAAATCACATGGTTATCGGTGTACCATGGTTCTTACTTGAACTTAAACATTCGGCTGCTCCAGAAGTGATGGCTTTTGGTAAAGAGACTTAAAATCCATCAAGTTTTCATAAAATATTGATAGGGACTAGCAATAGTTTAGTGTGGGGGATTGATGAGTGCTCAAACACTCATCATTTTTAGTCAAATCTGAAAAGCAAAACATCTGAAAACACGCAAAAATGCATCAAAATGATGAAATTACCAAAGGATCGTTTTTTATGTGTCTCAAATGCAAAATGTTTAAAAACAAATGAAAAACGAACAAAGTTTGCATAATTGGCAGTTTCAGTCCCCCAACTTTCAAAAATTGGCAAAACTAGTCCCTAGAATTCAAAAACGTGGATTTTATCATTCAAAGTCCCTGGAATATTTTAATTTATCAAAATAGGTCCTTGAATGCAAATTTGAAAAATGGCAGTTTTGGTCCCTGAACTTTGGGAAATTACAAAAATGGTCCTTGGGGTTTCAAAAGTGCAAAAATGGAATTTTGGTCCTTGTGTTATGTGAGCTTGGCAAAAATGGCCCTTGGAATAATTTTGGAATCATTGGCATATTTGGTCCCTAGATTTTCACAATATTACACTTTTGGTCCTTGTTAGTTACTAACCATAAACCAAATGGACCATATGTTATAAGTAAACACAAAAACAAACCCAGCCAAGCCCAACCATCTAAAATCTGGCCCAAAGGAGAGTATAACCCAGACCTCCCTCATCCCTTTCCCACGTTTAAAACTAAAATAAAAAAATACATAACCAGTACACCTTTCCCCTTTCTCCTCCCCCCATGAAACCACCCTAGAAAAACCACCATGGTTTCTGCTTTTTCCTCCCCCTCCATAGCCTCCCTCACCTACCCATCTTACAACATTTATTGCTACACCAACTCCACTAACCTTGTCCCAAAGCTGGTTATATAATTTTTGGCGCCAAAAGAGATGGACGGCCAAGATTGAGTTCTAGTCATCTAATGGCTAAAGAGTGAAGTGGGAAAAGCTCATTAGGGTTCCCTAACCCTAATTGTCACCTATAAAAAGAAAGAGATTGATGGAGCAGGGAGGGGGGATTTTTTTAGTTAATTCTCTTAGTATCTAATTATTGTGAACTCTGTTTTTAGCTCAATTGATGTTTCAAGTGTAATTCTCAGCTTAATGCTAATGTATTATTGAAGTTTTTTTAATGAAAATTCTAAGTTTTCCTTTTAAATTCAAGTTGCAATAGTTTTATTAAATTTATCATTTAGTTTAAATAACGTGAGAAAGTGTTGTTCACTGGCCATTTGGACTCATCTTAGCTTAATTACAAGTTTTTATAAGCTTGTAAGGAATCAGAATTAGTTCTAGTATAAATTCTCAAAAATACCAACAAAATAAGAAAATAAAAGAAAATAAAAAAATATTGAAGAAGAAAGGAAAGCAGAAGCAGCAGTGGTGATGGAATATGGTCTAGAGCTCCATGGGGAGCATTAGGTTGTTCTTGGGTTCTTGGTTTTCAGATTGCTAGTGGCTTTGGATGTCAAGTAAGGTTTTGGTCCTTAGTTTTTCTATATTATGAGTTAAGTGTTGTTTATTGCTAGTGTTGTTCAATTCTGTGTATTTAGGTTTATTATTGCTTAACATAGTGTAATTAGTCAAGCTTAGTCATTAATTGTCCCATTTGCTTTGAAACTCTTTGAAAACTGTTACATATAGGGGTGTTTGGAACTGGCTGATCTAGTAGTTTGTTGTTGTTATTAGTTGTCAAGTTTTGTTGGTAGACTGCTCTTAGACCATTTTTAGTTCAAAACAACCTTTGTTGTGTTCAAATTCAAAGAAAAGTCAATATTGAACATTCAATCAGCCAACATCCTAACTGTTGGTGATTTGGTGTTCCAATTCTTGTAAATCACTTCTAAACTAGTTTAGGGTAGTAGAATTGGCTTGCTTTGGTCTAAATAAACATCAAGTAACCATTTGGACTCAATTTAAATCCATTTAAGTCAAACTTGTTCCAAAATCTCATAAAGTCAAAGTTGCATACTCAGTTTTTGAGCATAAGTCAAATCATTTTCTAGGACTCATTTGTTGATGAAAATGCAAATTTTTGGTTGATTTGGAATCCTTGCTAGCTTGTGCATCTAAATCAAAAAGAAATTTAGAATTTTCAACACTTTTGGTCACTGCTAATTGACGTTGAATCTGGGTGTTTAACTGGAAAAGTCCCCTACACCTCAGACTTTCTCAGAACGTTGAGGGATTGCAGATTGTTGAGTAATCAGAGATAAGATTAGGTTTTTGTGGTTCTAGGAAGCCCTTTAGGTGTAGTTTGTGGGGTTGCATTTGGTTTCTCCTCAAAAAGCTCATTTGGTAGCTTATTGGGAGCTCCAAAAGCCCCTCTTGGCTGTGATACACTGCTGCTACTTAGGTTGTTCTTGAATTATTAGTTGAGTTGGATTAATCCTTGTAGTTATAGTACTTGTTTTTGTTGCTAGTAATTTATGATGTTGCCTTTGTTCATTACAGCTTGTGCTGTTTGAAAGCTCTCATAAGCCTTAGTGAGCTTGACTGCTCATTAAGATTATTAAGCTTTAGTGTTTGTTGTTGCTGCTATTGTTCTTGAACCTGGATTGTGTGTCCATTGTTGATGATTTTGTTGATATTGTTACTTGTCATTGTTGATTGTTGTGCTGCTTGTTCAACCTTACAACTTGGTTGAGATCCTTTGATTTAATGCTCTAAAAAGAAAGTAAACAAGAGTTTTTCTATAATCTGACTTTGATCCTTGAACTGAGTTTAGAATTGGTGAATCTGTGTTCATGTATTCTGTTTTCTAAAAGTTTTAAGTTTGAATTTGTGTTTGTGTTTGTGTTTGATTGTGGAACCACTAAACAAAAAGAAAAAAAAAAATAAAAAAAGAAAAAAAAAAAAAAAAAAAAAGAATAATTGGGCAAGGAACCAAGGGATTCGAACCCTTGGGCTCCACTCACACCAAGCGCTCCACCACTCAGGCCGCTAACCACTCGCCTAGAGCTTAACACTTTCATGTAAATTTACATTACTCCCTTGCTGTTCCTTATTGCTAATTCATTTTCCTTAACAACTATTATTGCTTATTTTTTGTTACTGTACACACTCACGTTTATAATTTTCATAGTTACGGTTCAACTCCAAGTATGTTGTAAAAAATTCAATTTTCTTTTTATTAGTATATATAGAATTGTTTTGTATGAGTAATTAATCATCTAAAATAATTAGTTTCATCAAAAAAAATTAATTTTCTTTTTTTCTAAAATGTTCTTTGATCATTAGGATTGAGAAAATACAATATTTTCATTCCCTGTCAGGCTTTTATTCTCAAATTCTCCACTTTTTTTGCGCGTTGACGTTTTTATTAACAACGCGCGTTTTTAGTTTTTAAACGTTTCTAAGTACTTTTGCTTTACGTGTTTGTTCTTATAGCTTCGTCTAGTCGTTTTTATTCGTATTCTATTAGTGTAATCATTCAAACCCCCCTTTTCCATTCAAAATCACTCGATCTCAGAATCGTTTTAAACACAAGTTCACGCTTCGTCGGGACATAACGACCTGGGAAGAACTCCTATACTCCTTGGATCATTGCATTGAGCCCTAAATGGCTTGATTTTTGGTGACCAAATCCTTGGTCAATTTTAGTTGACCGTTTCTGGGCCAATCACTTACTATTACAATAAAACAAAACTACTTAATAAATTAAATACATGCAGGACCTTCTTACAGCTCTAAGATCTTCGTTTGGGGTGTGTCTTGTGTTGCTTGTTCGTCTGAATTCGTCTTCTTAGGGTTATGGTGCACACAAAATTCGTCTAGGTCTTGGGGTATTTATAGTTTCTGTCTGAGGGTTCGACGCGGCGCATGTAATGATGAGATGCGGTGCATTGACTTATCTTCGCGTGGGGTCCAAGCTTATTATATTCTTGAATATTCGTACACCGCCTTTAGATGCGGCGTAACTTGAATCTGTATGCGGCGCATGTCCTTCAGTTGTCTTGGATTGTTTTTGGTGAAGTCTTGATAGTGATACGCCGTATGTTAATTATGTGATGCGGCGTATCTGGAGTAGAACGAGTTTGATCTTCTTCTTTGACCAGAGTTTCATATGCGGCGCATGGTAGAATTCCATGCGGCGCATTCTTCAAAGTCAGGCAATGGTCTTCGAATTCATCTAAGTATGATATTGCGGCGTATCTGCTGCGTAAGATACGGCGCATCTTCTGGGTTTTAGTAGACTTTTGACATCTTGTTCGTTTTGCTCCGTAATTAGTCCAAAATCGCCAAGTTTCACCTTTTACCTCTTTTTACCTGAGAATCACTAAAGTAAACATTAAAGCACCGATTCTCATACATAATAACGTAAAACAAGTTAAATAAATAGGATAAATGATGCTAATAAAATGTACTTATTTGAGTTCATCACATATAAAAACCATAAAAATCAGAAAAACCCAAAAATACAAAAAATAGCTCTTATTTAGGCATGTCTTCTGTTTATCAATAACATTTACGGTCCTAGAAATGTCATTCAATAATTGCACGGGACTTTAAATGAAGCTCGAGCAGAAGTTAAAAAAGAATAATTAAAACATGTCATTATGGCTTGCTATTACTTCAGATAGCAACCCGCTCTTATCTATGGGGAAAGCCTGTCGCCAAAAAGACATTTGTTCCTCTTACTGGGTGAAGTTCACCCGCGGCATGGATTACTTTATATCCATGTTTCTTCGAAATAATGTACGTTTCAGTGCATTATTTCTTGTATAAGAAGAGAAGTCTTCTTTACATCACAAAGTATCTCTCATCTATGATTCTTCAAGAGAGACTTTGCGGTTCACAAAGTGGCAATTGGACTTAAATTTTCACAAATACTTGATGCTCAATGTAATGACTACAGTTCTTTAAATAGAAAACGGGTCATTAATTGAGAGGGAGAGTATTTGTTCAAAATTTCTGCACCTTTCAAAACTTTGTGCACCATCAGTTGTGATCGATAATCAGTTCATTTCAAAATCAGTACATTTTAAATCTGATCACATTTTTCTCCCATATATTTTAAACGTATTTTAAATCAATTGGGATCCCAAAATCTTAAAAGATTTGAATTTTTTTTATCGAGGGAGAGAATGTGATTTAAATAAGGAAATCTGATAAAAATGTGATGTTTTGGACGTAAACATAAGCTCTCTGTAGGACCTTAGATCTATCAACTTTATCACAAATACAAGCACAATATGTAGTAAAGATGGTGACTTGATGTTGTATATACGTGGCGTTAATATGAGGAGATATATATGAAAATGAAGAGCTTTTATTCAAGAGAGGCACACATAAAACACACACAAGCACACTCAAGCACTCCTTACAAATGAGGCTTTAGGTGGCATATATACTTAGAGAGAAAGGCCTCATGGGCTTTCTAATGGACTTGGGCTTGGTGGACTTATATTACATAAAAAGGTTTATAGCCATAACTTCTAACATATTAGCTTACTAAGTCCACAAGCCCAATTGACTAATCTATCACACGTTTACGACATTTTACAAAGTTCTAACTATGAGAATGACCATCACTTTTCTATATAATTATTTAATGCTAACACTCTCCCATATGTGCCAAAATCTTTCGTATATCAATGCACATATTAAGGGGGAGCAAAATGGCTTTCAGTGACAAAAGGATTCTGCATCTCATTTGAGCGTGTCTCAGACTTAACCAATGAATTGATGAAAATTGTTATGAATCGAAAGGACTTGTCTGAGTAGATTATACCTTTTCGAGAAACCTTTTGTGAACCTGATCAGGACGAGTAATAATTTCAAGCTAGTCTAACTAGTGATGTAAACGTGTCTCGAATGGGTCTTGGAGGGATCTACCCAAGGAAAATACCATAACAGATAGTATTAGAAAGTCCTTAGGTATGATTATGAAAAAGGGAGTAATGTGAGAAAGTGGAAAGAAGGGGTTGAAGAATTAAAAGGAAATGAAATGAGAAAGGGTGAAAAGAAATAGCCCTCCCATTAGTCAACCTTAGGGTAGAAACCGGGTTCAATTCATATGCTAGTGGTTGTTACTAAGGAAACACCTGTGTTGAAGACAAGACGTCATGGACCCAGTGACGCACTGCACTAAACCTTCCAAGCCACTCAAGTTCTCTCAAAAGAGCTTGTTTCATTCTCACGGGGAACCCTGCATAATCTATCGACCGCTCATTACGAGCCATGTTGATATTGAAATAGGAGACACCGCTCCAGTCTCCGACGACCAAATCATGCACTTATTGAGTCTAGAGCCACAAGATACATCAAAAGATCTCATAGGAACACGTGATACTTCTACCCTGGTTGTTCAACATTAAGGACACCAGTGGTAAATTTATGAGCCCTACGCAGATCTTAGCAATCTGCCAGAACATTTATGAGGGAAGTTACTAATGTGACTCCCAGTGATTGAATGGAAATTCCTGCCATGGTCAACATCAAACAGCCCTGAAAGCAGGTCACTTCGGTAATTCCTTGTGGATTACGCTTAGTGATCGTGGCGGTTTCAAAACGGTTTACAGTCGTGGAGTGATCTCCAGCGACTCATCTAATCGTTGATCTACTTCGGTAGATCTTGTAAGCCCTTTCGAGGGTATCCGATTTAAGAACGGCCTTCGTAAGGATTAGGGAAAGTTTTCACACTATGCTGTTAACAATCTCTAAGTCCAAACCTGTAAGTATCGGATGTTTTATTACTAACCGTCTTATGCAGGAATATTTGGCAATTGTTGCTGACTGTAGAAAAGGTGTCGATCCATCACCGCATGCTCACACTTCATCAACATACTCAATGAAATCATGATAATCGATAAGCCTTCAACAATGCTTCCGCTACTCTGACGCTGACGATCATGATAAAGAAAAGTGTGAGCATGGCGCCACGAAGATCACCACATCACATGGAGACGATGCTGATGAAAGATTACCTGGAGACACACATTGGATGATGAATCTCAAGAATACTCAAAGATCATCCATCACAAGAGAACGGTCATTAAATTTCCATTACTGAAGGCACAATGTTTTATGACAATGAAGAATCAATTCCTACAAGCTACAAAGTCAACTTCAAAGATTAGGATGCTAAAATTCAAGTCATTATTTCCGGGGTGACCTCCCTTAGGGGGAGATTGTTAGGAATACGATTATTCATATGGAAAGACTCGGTCACCCCGAGCATTGTTTAGCATTAAGTAGCTCGTAGTATCTATCCTAGTAGTATAATATTAGGTTAATATGTAATTAGTATACGTGGAGTGAGTCGGGTCTAACCTACTGTCAGCTCACTCTACAGCCCGTTTCATGGGGCAATAGTATTGTAACTATAAATACCCTCTCCCACCCAAGGGAGAGGATTGGACCTTCATTTGCTAAGCTAATAGACTTTATTTTTTCCCTCAAAGGCTCCCAACTTTCTACTCTTTCTCTCTCTAACTTCTCTCTAGTTTTCTTCCATATTTGATCCATATAACTCACAAACCATCCATGTATTGATTATTAGTATGCTACAATGCACTTCGTATACTAGCTTGAAGGAAATTAATTTTTACACAAAAAATGTGTTTTTGCTTACTGGGCGGTCCTTTATCACTAAGGGACTGTCGGGTATTTAAGGGACCTCCACCAGAATAGTGTCAAACTTTAAAAATTCATATAAAATCAACCGTAAGTTCGTAGGAGTCGTGCCACCCGCCATTTTAAAGGTAATTGAATGTACTTTCATTTTTAAAAATACTTGCAAGGATTGATTCTAAACTTAATTAAGTCATAAATGCATGATGCGTGGGTTTGGCAACCTTTGCACTTAGGTTTTACCTCTCAAGGGATCTTGAGAAGCTTACAACCCCCACCAGGCAGTGTACCTGACCGATGTAGTATAGTGAAATGGCAAGTACCAGGGGATTGATCGTTCTCTTGGGGAATAGTGTCGTTAGGCTTGAAAAGTTACTCTAATTAGGTCTAAGGGTTAAGGGATGATTCTTTTTGTATTTTTATGTTTTATGAAAGCAAGTAAAAAGCTCGTTTTTTGGAAGAGTGAGCGGAATTAGTTGCTAGTCAACTAACCCAAATAACTACTTTTGCAAATAAAATAAAATAACAAGAAAAAGTAAATGGTTGTGAAACTTATATGAGAGAAATATGTGTTTACTTAGATTTCCTTATTCCCTAGCTATCTTTTATATGTTAATTGGTTTGTTGTAATTGTGTGTGTTAGGTCACCATGTTATAGCATAAACAACCAATGATACAAGAACTAGAATGGAGAAGAAGAATATAGAATAATATGGAAGGAACTCTACTAATGATATATTGAAAATGACAATGTATTAATGAGAACCAACAAGCCTTAATGAAGGCTTACACATAGTATTTATAGGGGAGTCCAAGGGTCTCTAGATTCATCTCCATACTTTACACTGCTAGCCCTTGGACTTCCATTTGTAGTAACATTACATCATAAACTTTCCTAACAAAATGATTAAACATAAAACATAATAAGTTTAACTAGCAACCTATCATAGACTAATGACCGACACTTGAATAACGTGAAACGTGTTCCTAACAATCTCCCCCTAAGGGTCGGTCGTCAATGGTGAATGGTTGCTTTGACGTCATCTTCTTTACTCTTGAACTTTGGCAATTACTGGACGTCTCAAAATCGGTTAGATTAGACAAAATTTCTTTGCTCTTCAATCCTTGTTCCTTGTTGTTGAAGTGATGCATATGACGTAGTAATCTGCCTTTGGTCACTCCTTCGACTCAACTTGATGGTACGCCATTCCAACATGCTCATACGTCTTTGAACTTTTATGACTTGTACTCGAGTAATTCCTGATCATTTATTAAGTGAAGATCTTTGGTCTTAAGACTTTGTAGTTCCGTTGACGTTGAATCTTTCATTAACTTTGAGAACTTTGATCTTTCTTTGACTTGTATAACTTAGAACTTTTCAGGAATCTTGACGTAAGTAATGAGCATCCGTGGAATCATGTGTGGTTGATGCTTCCCCTGCATGAAAAGGTTAGTGATAAAAAACCGCACTCTACAAGATGAGAAAACAGAATTTTCACGCCATCAACGGCAATGTGGTTACTCCTTCTGCCCTCAACCATGGCCGTTCTAACGATGGCCCCCGAAGGAGCTACTGCAGAAAATACCGGAGTACGCCCCAACGATTAGTGTGAGCTCGTAACGAAGATCACCCTAAAAAAACGACGTAGACATCCCGGCACTTAGCAGGTTTGGAGTTAAATTCGTCAAAAAGGCATAGTGTCGAACGACCCTTCTAATCCTTGCCAGGCCGTCCTAATCGAGCAAATGCCCCCGAGAGGGCTTACCTGCATACATACGTACAGATGACCCAACG
>LBNU01021146.1:214009-224475 GCA_014162995.1 Artemisia annua
GAAAAACAACAAAAAGATTTTCCATTTTTTTTCCATCATATCAAAAAAAAAAAAAAAAAAAAAAAAAAAATCTTTAATAAAGTGATACCGTAAGGCGATATGCTTGGATTTGGTGTGAAGGACAGTGTTGCACGATATAGCAATTGCACTTTTGGAGTCACAATAAATCGGGATCCTGTTGAATGTGTAGCCATAGTCTTGCAGCTGTAGTCTCATCCAAATGACTTGAGCACAACATGCAGACATGGCTACATATTTAGCCTCCGTCGATGAGAGTGACGTGCAATCCTGCTTCTTAGACTGCCATGAAACAAGCTTATCACCAAGAAACTAAAGACCGCCAGATGTACTTTTTCGTGTGTCTAGGCACCCTGCATGATCAGCATCTGAAAAAGCAATTAGTTCAAAACCAGAATCCTTCGGATACAAGATCCCCAGGTTAATGGTTCCCTTTACGTATCGAAGGATTCTTTTAGCCTCATAGAGGTGTCGCTCAGTTGGTTTAGACTGATAGCGAGAGCACATATACACGGCAAACACAATATCTGGTCTGCTGGATGTGAGATACATGAGTGACCCAAATACTTCGGTATTTTGTAGGGTCAACAGGTTTCCCATTTGGGTCTGCATCCAGCTTAGTTTGATAATTCATGGGTGTCGAATAAGTATCACAGCTGGTCATTCCATGTTTCTTAATAATTTCAAGAGCATATTTGGACTGGTTTATGAAAATACCACGGGGTGATTGATGAACTTGTAGTCCTAAGAAGAATGAAAGTTCACCGATCATGGACATTTCAAAATTTGTTTTCATTAATTTTGCAAAAGCATTTGAATATTTCTTGTGCGTTGAAGCAAAAATAATGTCATCGACATAAATTTGAACCATTAAAACGTCCTCCCGTGTTTTTGAATAAACAATATAGGATCAACAGTTCCTTTAGAAAGGTTATTAGCCAACAGAAATTTGGACAGTTCATCGTACCATGCCCTTGGGGCTTGTTTGAGACCATAAAGTGCCTTCTTAAGTCGGTAGACATGGTTTGGATGTTCCGGGTCGACGAAACCTTCCGGTTGACTCACATAGACCACCTCACGAAGTTTGCCATTCAGAAAAGCCGTTTTGACATCCATCTGATAAACTACCATATTTCTGTGTGCTGCATAAGCCAGAAACATTCTTACAGCCTCAATTCGAGCCACTGGAGCAAACGATTCCTCAAAGTCAATTCCTTCTTCCTGAAAGTATCCTTTTGCAACCAGGCGGGATTTGTTACGAATCACTGTACCATCAGCATCTAACTTATTCTTCCATATCCACTTCAGCCCGATGACATAAACCCCATCTGGTCTTTCAACTAATTCCCAAACCTCTAGCCTTTTGAACTGTTCAATCTCTTCTTGCATGGATTCAATCCAGTTGTCGTAGGTTAAGGCGTCTTTGATGTTTTTGGGTTCAGCATTAGACACGGTAAGTGCATAAATGCAATTTTCAGCATCGGTGTAGAGTTTACGTCTAGTCATGACTGGTGCGGTTGGATGACCAATGATGTTGACTAAAGGATGATCTTTTGTCCATTTATGTGTAGCAGGGTGGTGTTGGTAAGAGGTTTGCATGTTGGTAGGTTCCAAATTGCGTGTAGATGATTCAGCAATCTCTTCATAAGTCGGGACTGGTGCGAAGGGATTAAAGAACGCATTTGGATCATACTCAACAGGAGTGGGTACTTGTGGTTGAGTCAGATCTTCAGCTGTTTTGTCGGTTGTGGAAACGGTTTGTTCTTCTGTAGTTGGTGATTCCATTGGTGGCGCATCATTTCCTACAGTTGAGGTTGTAGGTGAAGATGTATCAGGTGTAGCTTGGTTAACAAGAGGAGCAGCGGAATTGGTGGACGCATCTGATGCACTCGGAGCAAAGGTATCATCAAACAGTGGAGCAAACAATGTTTCCAATTCTTTACGGGTGAGTGACAACGGTTCAGTTGAAGAATCTGGGAAGTTAAGACGGTTGGTTGCGGGTCCTAAGCTGTTTTGCTCAGAAGCCATTGCAGAGAGTTCATCGAAATTAGCATGGATTGTCTCTTGGATTTCTCGTGTGCGACGATTGTAGATTCGGAAACCTTTGGAGTGCTCACAGTACCCTATGAAGATTCCAATGTCGGCTTTGGCTTTGAGCTTACCAAAATCATCACGATCATTGTGAGGGTAACAGAGAGCCCCGAAAACATGAAAGTGCTGAACGTTTGGTTTGCGTTTGTGAACAAGCTCATATGGAGTTTTGTTGTGGCGTTTATTGATCATGCAACGATTCTGTGTATAACAAGCAGTTGAAACAGCTTCAGCCCATAAGAAATCTGGTAATTGAGCGTTTATTAGCATTGTCCTTGCAGCTTCCACAAGTGTTCGGTTACGACGTTCTACAACCCCATTCTGTTCAGGACATCTTGCTATTGACGTTTGATGCTCAATTCCCACTTTCTCAAAGTAATCTCGAAGAGTCTGATTCTTAAACTCAGTTCCATTGTCTGTTCTGACGATTCTAACGGTGTTACGCAGTTGGACCTGAATCTTTGTGAGAAAGGTGATGATCATTGATGGAGCTTGATCTTTGCTACGTAAGAAGTAAACCCAAGTCCATTTAGAGTAGTCATCAACAATTACTAATATGTAGCGTTTTCCATTGATCGTTTGCACACGCATTGGGCCACATAGATCCATATGGAGTAAGTGAAGAACATGTTTAGAGCTTGATTCAGCAATAGAATTGAAGTGTGCTCGCTTGCTCTTTCCTTGTTCACATGCCGGACATAGGTGATCTTTTGAGTAGCGAAACCGAGGAAGACCTTCAACGAGCTTATGACGAGCAAGATCCGTCATTGTTTTGAAGTTAAGGTGAGACATACGCTTGTGCCATAACCATGATTTTGTTGAAGTTGCTTTGGAAAGAAGACAGATCGGAGAGGTAGCAATCATATCGGATAACGAGATAGTGTAGAGACCTTTTGCACGTTTACCGGACATAAGATTGTTGCCTTGAAGATCACGAACAAAGCAAGTTTTCTCCCGAAACGCTACTTCCAAATCTCCATCGCAAAATTGACCGACTGAGAAAAGATTGTGCCCAAGTCCTTCGACATAGTAAACCCGACTGATTTCGATGTTCCCTGTGACATAATCACCATAGCCCATGATAGCAGCAAAATGATCATTCCCGAACCTGACAGTGCCAATAAACTTTGCAACGAAGTTTTTCAACATTTTGAGGTTGCCTGTCATGTGTCGGGAACAGCCGCTATCAACAATCCAGAGTACAAGTTGTACCACCTGCATCACAAGAAGAAGACAAAGGTGGAGCAATGGTCACATTGGAACCCGAAGAAGAAGTGGGTTCCGATGGGTTAGAAACACAAGAATTAATAACTTTAGGTATCCATTTGAAACTAGGTTTTCTCTGTAACCATTGTTGCCATAGCCAACTAGATTTAGCTTTCTTCTTAGTGAACGCATTAGGTGTTGCAACTATCCTAGATGTCGTGTGAGCAATGGGTGTAACTAAGGTATCATTAGAAACTACACTTGGCTTTCTACCTAGCACAGACTTAGTAGCAGTGGGGGGCCTATTAGAAATGCCATTGTAACGTTTCATTTGACGAGATAGGAGAGTATTAGCAACACATTTAGTGTGATCACCAGACAACATACTTTTACGACAAAACACACAAGATGCATTAAACTTAGAAACATTCAAAGGTTCAGCATTCGTTACACATTGATTCAAATTACAGACAGATAAATCAGAACCTAAATCATTTGCAACATGCATTTTATTCAAATTCCTAGTGTGATCTTCTACTGCTGAGGTCTCTAGATGTTCACTGCTACGTTTCCAGATCCTATTCTTCTTTCTAAGCCTTTTTCTCTTTGACCTGCTAACGTTAGTAGTGTTGACTAGTCCTGTAGAAGTTGAAGCAGTCACATTAGAATTCGAAGAGTGTGTTTGTTTAGGGGATGTGTCTATGTTATACATTCCTGGTGCTATCACATTAGTGCTAATTGATTTTCCTTTCTCAATCTTCTGGAGCTTCTCCTTTAACTCAGTGATGACATGTTGTTTTTCTTGAATGACGCTTTCGAGTTTTTTGTTAGACCGAAAATAAGCGTCACGATGTTTTTCCCATTCAGCATTTTCAATTTTCAAATCAGCAATTTCTTTTTCATATTTTAAAAGTAGATTTTGTGAAACTGCATTTGCTTTGTCAAGAGATGAATCATTATTATTTTGCAATTTTAATTCAAAATCGAGACTCTGAGATTGACACCATTCGAGCTTATGTTTCAGTTGACAAATTTCTTTTGAAAGTAAACTTTGCACATCATCACTGTGTTTCGAGAGAGCCTCATTTTCATATTTCAATTTTTCAATTTCATCTTTTAACAACTCATTTTCAGTATTGTGATCATCAACAAGTGCAGAGGTACCAGTTTCATACAAAGCATTCATAATCACAGACAAAATATCAGCATTAAGAACAAATTCAAAGAGACGATCAGATTGTTTTTGCAAAACTTTGTTACGGCGTTGTTCTTTTGAAATGATGTTCTCAGTTGCTTCAAAAACTTGCATCATTGAGTTTACTTCTTTCTGTAGTTCCTGTTCCCAATAAGTAGCACAAAGACGCAAATGTTGTACATGTGGCAAAAACTGTTTTTGAAAGACTTCTCTCTTTTCTTTCTCATAGGCAGATTGAAATGTTGCAACTGTTATTTGAGAGTTACGTTCAATTGCTTCTTCTAAAAATTTTATATCTTCCATGAACGTTTCAAAATACCGAAGTACTTGACATCTTTTTGTTAACGGTTTAATCTGACTCAAATCAGGCAAAGAACCATTTATTTGTGCTACTGGTTTAACAGGACCCACATCAGAAGATGACTCATTAATTTGCATTAAAGTCCATGGTTGTTCTGTTTTCTCTTGTTGAGGTACAAAAGTTTCAGATATCTGAGGAAATTTTGAGTAGTCAAAAGGTGTATTGAAAAACACATCATCAAGTTTAGATCGAGTCTCATCTTCAATTTCCAATTCTTCTTCACGATCATAAATAACAACACGCACAACAGACTCATCAAAGAAATGTTCTGCACTGTATATCTTAGGAATTTCCTTGAGTGCTGTTTGAAGAAACCGTGGGTTTTCAAAACCAATACCAAATCTATTACCATCGTGTTTTTGTTGTATGGAAAACTTTTGAATTGTTGAAATTGTATCACCTGTTTTATAAACCACATTTTGAAAGTCCTTGAGTTTATGTTCCAGTTCAAGAATTTCTTCCACGTAAGAATCAGCACGTTCCCTTGATTTTTGTTTATGTTCTTGAAATTCCGTTTGACACATTGTCAACTCAGCTTTTGTTTTTAAAAGTTCGTTTTTGAGTTGATCAATTTGTTGCTTATGTTCAAACTTTTCTTTTTCCATTTGAGAAATCAAATCATTTTTGGAACCTGTTAATTCTCGAACTTTATTTTGTAAATCTTGTTCTAGAACATAAGATTTTTGGAACGCAACCTCAAAGCTTTTCTCTCGATTATCCCGTGATTCAAAATCATGAATTCTTGTTTTACAGCACTCAAGTTCATTCGTTAACGATGCAACTTTAGCTTTTAACTTATCATTTATCTCATTGCATTTTATTATTTGGGCTTGGGTGGTCATAAGAGCAGTTCTGATCTCAGACTCTGAATCAATCATAGGTTCATGTTGTTCAAAATCTTCGTTGTTATCTTCATCAATTGGAGTGTCAAATGTAACTTCGGAGTTAATTTGATCGACATCGTCAAATATAACAACAGCGTTAATTTGATCGTCATCATCAAATGTAACTACTGGGTCCATTTGATATTCCTCCTGATTAGATAACGACGACTCATCTTGAACAACTTGTTCCTTGTTTGAATCAGATTCGTAAGATGACGCAATATCATGAACTAAGCATGTGATTGGTTCAAATACCTGAGACAGACCGTCAGTGTCATACACTGGGCCTGAATCATTAACTTGATGTTCTTGAATATTAGCCATCAGCATCACAGCAGCATTAGCTTCCAAATCCTCCATGTCATCATCAGACTGAGCTGTAGCCATAAAACTGTTGTCCCTGTCATTACTAGCATTTCCACGTGCTTCATCCTGAAGTGCAAGAAGTAGAGCCTCTTTGTGGTACTTGCTACCCTGAGTACGTGGTGACGGACATGCAGTAGCTACGTGACCAACCCCGTTGCAGTTATAACATCGAACAACCGTTTTCCCTGCATCATTGTTACCCTGTTCCACAATTTCAACCCTTTTCTGAGCAGCAGCAACATTGTTACGATACCCAGCATTAACCCTTTGACTACCACCAAAATTACCGATATTCCTTCCTGACCCAAACCTTCCAGTATTACGATTCTGCACTTCTACACGACCATCCTGAATAACAGCTTGATTCCTTGTGTTTGATGAAGACCGAAGTCGATTGTTGGACTTAGTTGAGAACTTACGAAATGCTTTGGCAATGAGTGCAATTCCTTCGTTCAAACTGTTGAAGTCCTCGTCATCATCATCATTGGTGAAGTTGGAGTAGTACATTGAATCAGTGTTGTCATAAGACGTGTTAAGATTGCCATGCAGATTGGGATCATATGGAACGAGTTGCTGAGAGGATTGTGGTTGTTGGTAGGTGAGGTAATTCTGATCCTGAGCAAAACCCTGATGTGATTGTTGTGTAGTGAATTGTGATTGAGCCATGAGTGCTAGAGAGTTTGGTGTTGGAGAAGGTGATATACTTGCACGAAGAGCACGATCTTTGTTCACTTCACTCTCATGATGCTTCAAGTAGTCAAACAACAAACCATATGTGGCATTGTGAAGATTCTTTGCTTGTCGAACAAACGTGACATACTTTTGCCAATCAGGACCAAGACAACTCAAGAACTTCGTGTTGATAGCAATCCTTGGAAGTTTGACATTGCTTCTATCCAAGTCATTGATGATGTTGGTGAACCGATGGTAGTAAGACTCGAGTGATTCCCCAGATTCAATCATGAAGTTCTCATATTCCAGATAGAGCTTTGATTCCATGTCTTCTTGATTTAACTCAGTGCCTTCCATCAAGAGATGAATATGTTCCCACATTTCTTTTGCAGTTTTCTGAGCATCTACACTTCGAAAGATTGGATTGGGAATTCCTTGGCAGATGTAGCTCATTGCAAGTTCATTAGCTTCATGATGAAGTCGTTCTTCGTCAGTGAGTTGTGATTCAGGAGCTGGGGTTACAGTTTCAGGTCTTGGTGGTGTGGCAGTTGGATCACCTGGAACCGTTCTTGTTGGCCATTGGAATGGACCATCAAAAAGAACTTTCCTCATATATTTGCCATGAGGTTTCTTCAATTCAAGAAATCGTAGGAATCGGCTTGACCACTGAACATAGTTCCCTGGCGTAAGCATTGGTGGTATGTCAAGAGATCCGGCTTCATGACGAGATTGTTGACTTGTGATAGCTTCACACATTTGATCGAACCAATGGGTTTGCTTAGGTTGTGGTAAGGCGGTTTGCATGTGCGGTTGTAAGTACGGTTGATGTTGCACTTGATGCATGAAGAGTTGATTTTGAGGGTACATTGACGGTTGTTGATACACTTGTTGAAGTAATTGAGGATGCGGTTGTTGTTGTGGATATTGTGAGTGTTGTTGTTGTTGTTGATTGTAGAAGTAGAATGGAGGTCGAGACATTGTGATTGAGTATGCTTCAATGGATCTTTAAAGGATAAGGTGTAGGTTGTTGTTGAAGATTAGTTGTGAGTGTCGAAAACAAAAGTCCAAACTTGTAAAACAAAACTGTTCTTACTCGCTGACCAAGAATCCTTGCTCGCTAGAAAACTTCCTTATTCGCTAACTGAGAGTTGATACTCGCTAATGAAAGTTGATACTCGCTAATAAGAAATTGATACTCGCTAAGTTGAAGAAGTTGATACTCGCTAGTCAGAAATTGATACTCGCTAAGTATAAGTTGATACTCGCTAAGATTCAAACTTGATACTCGCTAGAAGATAAGATTGATACTCGCTAACTAAGAAACAATACTCGCTATCTAAGGTAGGATACTCGCTAGCTACAGTTTGATACTCGCTAGCATAAATTCCTTACTCGCTATTACGATAAGGAAAATAGGCTTACTCGCCAAGAAAGTGAGATACTCGCTAGGAAACGTGCAAACTCGCTAAACCCTATTTTTCAAACTCGCTAAACCCCAAATAACGTACTGATGAAATTTTTTCTTGTCTAAATGAGTACCAAACTAACTTTTAACCAAGTCTAATGTAATATTAACCTTTAAACACTAATGAAATACCAATAAACCAAATATAACGAGTACAAACATCATCCAAACGAGACCAAAAACTAACCCAAACTAATCTAAACAACCTCTAATATCCCTAGGCGAATGATACCACTTGTTAGGTCACCATGTTATAGCATAAACAACCAAAGATTCAATAAACAAGAATGGAGAAGAGAAGAGAAGAAGTTGGAAGGAACTCTACAAATAATATGATGAAAATGACAATGTATTAATGAGAACCAACAAGCCTTAAGGAAGGCTTACACATTGTATTTATAGGGGAGTCCAAGGGTCTCTAGATTCATCTCCATACTTTACACTACTAGCCCTTGGACTTCCACTTGTAGTAACATTACATCATAAACTTTCATAATAAAATGATTAAACATAAAACATAATAAGTTTAACTAGCAACCTATCATAAACAAATGACCGACACTTGAATAATGTGAAACGTGTTCCTAACAACACTACCTGTCTATAAGTAGAGGACTTCAAAACACTTCACTAAAATGGGGCAAAGGCCTCCAAATAAGGCTTCTAGGATTGGTTTGGATGGGAAAGAGCATCAACGTTCTAGGATGTGTTGTATAGCGAAGCGGGTCTCATTTTGAAAATGGTGAAGCAACATCTCGATGGCTTTCACTATTTTGACAGCATTTGCTCACATTGTGAGCAAGCATGGTGATGATGGGTGGAAATGGGTCATTAGATGATGGTGGTAGGTATGTTGGTTTATGGTTTCTTGGTTGGAGATGGGTTTGAAATGGATTCAAGCCAATGTGGTTTGCAGAGTCATTGGCTTGATGAAGGTTGTTTTCGACCAGCCTTTGAATTTCCTGCACTAAGAAGGAAAAAAAAGACTTAAAGAGTTGGGGTTGTGAATGTGGTGGACTTGGGTGTATTCATGATTTATTCAAAAAGTTTTTTTGCATGGATGCCCTTTGAAAATAGGGTGAAACAACAATGGTTTAGGTTGGTTGAGGCCTTGTGTGTGGTGGTGGAATTTGATCAAAGGCCCCATTGTGGTCAAACAATGGGCCTTGGTTTTTGCACTTTGTCAAAGGTGGTGGATTTTGTTGATCTAGGTGAAGGATCATTAAGATCTTGACAAATGGATTGGGTGATGTTGGAGGATACCCCAAATAATCCCATTGGTTCAAGTTGAGGTAGTGTTGATGGTGATGGGTTTTGGATGTTTGGATTGGTGCACTTGGTGGAGTTTGGTGAATTGGGTGATTTTGTTGGTGGTGGAGTAGTGAGCTCATTTGCTCCTTGGGTGATAGAGTTGGGGATGCAAGATTTAAAAAGTGATTTCAGCTTTTGATGGTGAAAGAGAATTCATGCCGAAGATGAGGAGGCTTAGGCTTTGATGTTTGGTGTGAGCAAATTGGGTTTGCACCTAATTTCGTGCCGTTCTCCGAATAGGTAAGGTGGTTGAGAGGTGATTGTATGAGCTTCGTCATTGTCAAGGTTGTGTTTATAATCTAAGAGAAGGGATTTTGATGTGATGGTGTGATTTGAGGTGTTCTAAAGGTGGTTAAATTATAGGTGGAAGAGATGTGGAGAGAGTGTTTGGATTTGTGTTTGGCCATAGAAATTTTGGTTCCTAATGATTGGGTAGTAATGAAGGTTGTTAAATCAATTGGAAGTCAATCCCAATGGAGGTGATGGAGTAAGATAGACAAATATTTGCAATCTAAATGTTAGTGGTCTTGTCAAAATGGTTGGGGCCCCGAATATGTTTCACGGATTAGGAAGGATCGTTTGGAAGGTTCCTTCCTTTATGTGTGAGGGTTCCTTGAGGTGGTTATGAAATTTAATTTGGTTTGTGGGCGGGAAAGGGTTCCTATTGGTTTTAGAAAATCTTAGAATACTCCTAATGATGTTATAACCATAAGGAATGAGTTTCTAAGCCATATAAAAGGTTTTTTTGATTTGAGGAATTTTGGATCTCAAATTTTGAAATGAAAAAAATTTCCAGGTTAACTAGGCGGAACCCCTCGGACACACGGGCGGAACATATGTAGGGTGGCGCCCGAATCCGTTTGGCAACATTTCTGGGTTGCCCAAAAAATATACACT